>JAIUZE010003046.1:0-90434 GCA_022085475.1 Heliosperma pusillum | reverse complement strand
CTGCTCTCTCCTATATGTAGTGACGGGGGCAGTGGGATCTCGCCTAAATGCGGTAATTGGAGCTAGTTGATCTTCCGGGTTATCCTCAAGTGGTGGTGGAGGGTTCTCCTCCTCTAGGGGAAGGAGATAGTGCGCACTATCAGGAACCACTTTCATTGCCGCACTATTCGGGAGGGGAATAGAATTGACCCCTCGAATCCTCCAGTACATCTTCCCGTCCTCAACTCTCTTCACTACCCACTCAAGCTTCGTTGTAATGTAATCCTCCGTCAACAAGGAGCATCCCCCCAAACACCTCAAATTTCGCTCATCCAGAGCGTTCTTACAAAGAGCATGGGCAATCTTGGTTACAATTCCCCCAACATGGATACCGGTCGGGCTAAATGGATCATTGGAAATTTTCTGAAAGTGGAGAACGACATGGTGACCAATGTTGACTCCAAATTTATTCGGCTTTTGGAACAAGTAAGCCGCCAAAATCGAGAGCTCATCGGCCCGAAAATTATGACACTCCTCCCTCCCAAACAAAGACCACCCCATAAAGCGATGCCAAATCCGAATGGCGGCATTGTGGCAAGCATTTGCCGGTTTCTTAGCCCCTTTCTCAACCTCCATCCCCGAAATAGCAGTCCACACATCATTCAAATTAAAGGTTTCGGGGACTTTATAAGACTTATGAAATTTAACCCCCAAAACCTTGCAAAATTTTTCAAGGGGAAGGCTAAAAGCAATATTCAAGAGGCGAAAAGAAACCATTTTTACCATACCCGTGTTCCGATCTTTCTCATGACTAAAGGAACTTAAAAACTCCCATGTAAGACGGGGGTAAGTATGGAAGTGCTGACCGTAGAGTTCCCCCATACCCAAACCTTTAAAAAGCTCAAGGGTGACCGTATCAAGCCCGAAGTTTCGCATAGTATTCCCACAAATGAAGCGAGAGTGGGGAAGGTTTATGCGTTTTAAACATTGAAACTTACCTCGCGCAATTTCGCTTACGAAGACGATATCGGGAAAATCGTCATCCGGACCCATTCCCGCCGTTACTTGCTGAAGTCTAGCCTCCAACTCCGCCTCAAGCTGAACCCTTGTTCTTTTCCTTGGTGGTTGTTGAGCCATGGAGTTTTTCGTAATAGTCAATTGAAAGGGGAAAAAATTAGGGAAAAATTGGGGTTTTTGAGTTGTGGGATGAATTTGGGTGATGTAGTGGGTTAATTTTTGGTTTAATGTTGGATTGATGGAGTTTTGAGGTGATTTTAGTGAGTTTTTTTTTTGTGGAGTTTTGAAGGTGGAAAGAGAAAGAAAGAAGAATAAATGAAGAAGAATGAAGGAGAATGTGAGGCTCACGAGTGATTTTAAGTCTCGGGTGAGGTCTGGGCCGGTCCAGGCACCGGCCGCCGGTCGACCAGCCTGGAACCCAAGTCAGATTTTTGATTTTTTTGGTTTTTGGGAAATTTGCGTGTTCAGGTGTTTCTGGCCGGTCGGCACACCGGCCGCCGGCTGCCCGGCCAGGAACACAGCTCAAAATATTCAAGTTCAAATTTTTCGATTATATGGTGCTCTGGGCCGGTTGTCAGACCGGCCGCCGGTCCACCGGCCTAGAACACAGGCCAAAATTTTCCAAAAAACCAACTTCTATGATAATGTGCTCCAGGCCGGTCGGCACACCGACTGCCGGTCCATCGGCCTGGAATACCTGCACTTAAATTCTCATTCTTCAAAATTAACCTTCTGGAGTGCTCTGGGCCAGTCGACACACCGGCTGCCGGCCTACCGGCCTGGAGCACTTCTTCTCTTCTTCATCTCGCCTTCAAGTTCACAAGAAAGAAACCCAAGTCACCAACAATATCTACCCAACCAACATATTCCCAAAGACACGGTTTTGATCCAAACCCGACTACAAGTGTTTCAAACCGACCTAAAACTTCTTCCAAAGACGAAATACCCGAGTACACAAAACCAAATCTTCACAACTACTCCTAAAATGCATGCTATATAAAAAAAATTGGTGGTTGTTGAGGGACTCCACCAAACCTAACAAATCATAAGAACTTACAAATAGGACTCTTCCTCGGGAAGTGGATCCCCAAGGAAGAGTACTTCCACCGTTCCTTTTTCATCTCCATCGAAGTATCTCTTTACTCGATGCCCATTGACTTTGAAATTACCACCTTCTTCGCTCCAAAGTTCAAAAGCCCCATGTGGTGATATGTCGAGAACTTTGAAAGGACCCGACCATCTCGATCGTAGCTTCCCCGGAAACAACTTGACCCTAGAATTATAGAGTAAGACTTGATCACCCACTCTTACATCTTTATCAACCAATTTGGCGTCATGCCATTTCTTTGTTTGCTCTTTGTAAATCTTTGAGCTCTCGTAGGCATCAAGTCTTAGTTCTTCAAGTTCACTCATTTGGAGAAAACGTAGCTCTCCGGCCATATCAATGTCAAAGTTCATTTACTTTAAAGCCCACCATGCCTTGTGCTCCAACTCGATTGGAAAATGGCAAGCTTTGCCATAGACAAGCTTGTAGGGAGTTGTGCCGAGGGGCGTTTTGAAGGCGGTGCGAAGGGCCCATAGAACATCCGGAAGCTTTTGGGACCAATCCTTCCTACCTTTGCTTGTGGTCTTCTCCAAGATGACTTTTATTTGACGGTTTGAGACCTCTACTTGCCCACTTGTTTGAGGGTGGTAGGCAAGAGCGGTCTTGTGAGTGACACCATGAGAAGAGAGCAAGATCTTGAAAGTGCTCTTCCTAAAGTGCGAACCCCCATCACTAATCACCACTCTCGGGGTCCCAAACCTTGGAAAGATAGTGTTTTTGAAGAGCTTGATAACAACTTTAGCATCATTTGTTGGGGTAGCAACGACTTCAATCCACTTGGACACATAGTCCACCGCTACCAAAATGTACTCATTCCCACAAGAGTTGGGGAATGGTCCCATGAAATCAACTCCCCAACAATCGAAAAGCTCAATCTCAAGAATGTTTTGAAGGGGCATCTCATTTCTTTGACTTATATTCCCCGTTCGTTGACATCGATCACAAGATTTGACAAAGTAGTGGATATCCTTGAACATAGATGGCCAATAGAAACCACCTTGTAACCCCTTTGCAATGGTGCGAGATGTACCAAGGTGGCCCCCATAGGCCGAGTTGTGAATTCTATCAACTATCTCCATACCTTCTTCTCTAGGAACACATCTTCGAAACATGCCATCACCACACTTGCGAAAAAGATGTGGGTCATTCCAAAAATAGCGTTTTGAGTCATGCTTCAACTTCCTCCTAGCTCTAGCATCCAACTCCTCCGGAATAAACCCGCTCACAATCAAATTTGCCAAGTCCGCAAACCATGGTGATTTACCACCTATCATCATCAAACTATCTTCTCTCAACCACTCATTGATCGGGCCACTCTCATCCTTCAACCCATGATCTTCGGTAGTCAATCTAGATAGGTGGTCGGCAACAACATTCTCCGACCCCGCCTTGTCTTTAATTTCCAAGTCAAACTCTTGAAGTAAAAGAACCCACCTCAAGAGCCTTGGCTTTGCATCCTTTTTCACTAACAATTGTCTCAAGGCGGAGTGATCCGAGTATACCACAACCTTAGAACCAACAAAGTATTGCCGGAACTTTTCCACGGCATGAACAATGGCTAGCATTTCCTTTTCCGTCGTAGAGTAGTTGACTTGGGCTTGATCAAGAGTTTTGCTTGTGTAGTAGATTACATGGTGCCTCTTGTCCACAACTTGGCCAAGCACCGCCCCGACCGCATAATCGGAGGCGTCACACATAACTTCGAAGGGAAGGCTCCAATCCGGTGAGCGGATTATGGGAGCCGTCACAAGGGCCTCCTTCAACCTACAAAAAGCACTCAAGCAAAATTCATCAAATACAAATGGGGTGTCTTTGAGAAGAAGAGAAGTTAAAGGCTTGGCAATTTTAGAAAAATCTTTGATGAAACGTCGGTAAAAGCCCGCATGGCCTAGAAAGCTTCTCACTCCCTTCACATTTGTAGGGGGTGACAAGTTTTCTATCACCGAAACCTTAGCCATATCAACTTCTATCCTCTCTTAGACACGATGTGACCAAGCACAACCCCCTCCTCCACCATAAAGTGGCATTTCTCCCAATTGAGGACGAGGTTGTGCTCCTCACATCTTTGCAAAACATGAGACAAATTCATAACCCAAGATCAAATGAGTCTCCATGGACACTAAAGTCGTCCATGAAGACCTCCATACTCTTCTCAAGAAAATCGGCAAAAATTGCCGTCATACATCTTTGGAACGTCCCCGGAGCATTACAAAGCCCAAAGGGCATCCTCTTATAAGCATAAACTCCTATGGGACAAGTGAATGTGGTTTTCTCTTGGTCTTCCGGGTGTATGGGGATTTGGAAAAACCCGGAATAACCATCTAGAAATGAATAGTAAGAATGCCCCGCTAACCTTTCAAGCATTTGGTCAATAAAGGGGATGGGGTAGTGGTCTTTGAGGGTGGCGGCATTTAATTTGCGATAGTCAATGCACATCCGCCACCCGGTCACGGGTCTAGAACCTAAGAGAGTCCCATCCTCTTGTTCCACCATAGTTACCCCTCCTTTCTTGGGCACTACATGGACGGGACTCACCCAAGAGCTATCGGTTATTTGGTAGATTATCCCGGCCTCTAGCAACTTCATCACCTCATTTTTCACCACTTCCGCCATCTTAGGGTTCAACCTACGTAGCCCATCTACCTTAGGTTTGCTACCCTCCTCCAAGACAATCCTATGCATGCAAAGATTAGGACTTAAACCTTTTATATCATCAATGCTATAGCCAAGTGAGCCCCTATGAGTTTTCAAGATTTTCAAAAGTTCAAGTTCTTGGCCTTCACTCAAATTAGCATTAATGATAACGGGATAAGTCTCTCCCTCACCTAAAAAAGAGTACTTAAGTGAGGGAGGTAAGGGCTTTAGTTGTACCTTTGGAGGGAGAAGGCCCTCCACCTTCTTCAAGAGTTCATCATCTACCTCATGGTCATCTCCCATCTCCTCATCATGGAGTGCCACTTGTAGAGCTTCTTCTTCACATTTCTCTTCTTCATGCACCTTCTCAACCACTTCTTCAATGACTTCTACCGAGCAAGCTTTGTGAAACATTGGTCCCTTCACTAGATGAGGAAGATTAAATTCAAGGGTTTCGTTTCCCACCCTAAAGGTTAGCCGCCCTTCCCTCACATCAATGAGGACTCCTCCGGTAGCCAAAAAGGGCCTACCGAGGATGATGGGAGTGTGGCTATCCTCCGGGATATCTAGGACAACGAAATCCGTGGGAATCAAAAATTTGCCAACTTTAACGGGTACGTCCTCAAGCACACCCAAAGGTTGCTTAACGGACCTATCCGCTAGTTGTAGAGTCATAGAAGTGTGGGTTAAACTTTCAAGTCCAATTCTTTTAGCAATAGTTAAGGGAATGACACTTACACTTGCACCATTGTCACATAATGCCCTTGAAATCATGACTCCCCCACAACACAAGGGATAGAGAAACTTCCGGGGTCCCCAAGTTTTTTTGGCATTTTGAAAGAGTTAGGATTAATGAGGAGAGCACTACACTCCGCCTCCATAATCATAACATCTTGGGTACCCAAAGTCCTCTTGTGAGTCAAGATGTCTTTTAGAAATTTTGAGTAAGTGGGCATGTTCAATATAACATCGGTGAAAGGTAAGGTCACTTCAAGTCCCTCAAGCATTTTTCTAAATTGGGTGAACTTGAAGTTTTCCTTAGTTTTCAAAGCTCTAGAGGGGTAGGGGATATCGGAAACAACAAGTGGAGAACTAAAAGATACCTTTGGAATGAGAGTTTTCTTGGTTACCTTAGCTCTTGCTATTGGTTGTACCTCTACTCCTTCATCATTGGCATCCTTGATCATCTCCTCCTCATAAGGCATAATTTCGACATACCCATCTTCTCCCTCTTTGGGTTGATCATCTTCACCCTTGCCATCATCTTTTAACTCCAAGGTAGGAGTCAAAATGGGCTCTTCGAATTCTTCTCCTCCTCAACATGCTCATCATTTGGAATCTCATCATTCATCATATCCATGTAGGGGTTATCAAGCACAAGTCCACTTCTTAAAGTACCGCACATGCGTGGTGACTTGATGAAGCATCCTTGGAGCTTTTCCCTTGAGCAAGTAGACCTCCCGGAGGCCTTTGAGGATTGTTCAAAGCTTGAGAAGCTAACCTAGCTTCTAATTCCCTCACTTCTTTCTTGTGAGCATTGGTGACATTTTGCAAAGCCAAGTTGTTTTGGATCTCCATGTTTTTGACTAGTTGCAAAAATTCACTCATTGAAGGTTCATTCTCTTGGTGGGGTTGGTTGGTCAAGGGGAGTGCAAAAGCATAGTCATTCCGACTACTCGAACCTTGGTTGTTGTTTCTTTGATTGTTAAAGTTTCCTTGTTGGTTGTTGTTAAAATTCCCTTGTTGCCCCCTTGAACCTTGATTGTTGAAATTTGACCCTTGGTTGTTGTTGAAATTTGACCCTTGGCCTTGGAAAGATTGATCGGGAACCCCTTGACTTGCTTGATTGTTTTGGTTGCCTTGGTAAAAATTACCTTGGCCTTGGTTGTTGAAGTTTGGGTTCCCTTGATTTTGATTCCAATTTCCTTGACCTTGATTCCAATTACCTTGGTTTTGGAAGTTACCTTGGTTATTGTAACCTTGATCATTGAAGTGTTGATTTTGGAATTGGTTTGGATCCTTGACCTTGGTGAGAGTTGTTGAATTGATTGTTATAGTTTCCTCTAGAAAATTGACCTCCTCCTCTAGGTTGGGAAAAACCCGGAGGGTTGGAAGGTTGAGCTTGTGTGTGTTGAGGGTTTAACACATTTTGGCTTTTGTAACTCATGTTTGGGTGAAATTTCGAACTTGGATGATAGAAATTGGAATTTGGGTTGTAAGCTCCTTGACTTTGGAATTGAGGCCTTGAGGGCCGTGGGTTGTTGTTGACTCCTTGGAAAGCATTCACATGTTGATAATCATTTCCTCCTTCATTGTTATAAGATACATTGTTCCCACAAACTTCAAAGGTGTGTCCATATCCATTGCAAATTTCACAAGTGGGGGTTTGATAAGCTTCCACCATGGGAGGTGCATAAGACCTACTAGCTTCATTCACATGATGGCCTTGACTTTGATTTTGAGCCTTTTGAAGCTCGGCAAAACCCTTAGTAAAAGTTTGTGTGAGCAAATCAATCTTGGCATTGGTATCCGCATTTGAAAAGTTCTCACTTGGGTACTTAGAACTCCTCCTCAAGCTATTTCCTCTAGAACTAGTACCATAGCTAGACTCCGATTCAACCATCTTTTTAATCAATGCCGCCCCTTGTTGGTCATTCAAATGATCAAAACTTCCCCCCGCGGAAGCATTCACCATAGCCTTGGTTTGAGGGAGGAGAGTTTGATATAATGTTTGAGTGACATACCAATCCGCAATTCCATGATGAGGGCAACGGGCAAGTAAGTCAATGAATCGATCCCATGCCTCTCCTCAGGATTCTCCATCCTCTTGTTGAAAGGTTGTTATCTCATTCCTTAGCATCGCCGTTTTGGAAGCGGGGTAGTACTTGCTTAGAAACTCCTTAGCCAAGTCATCCCAAGTAGTGAAAGTGTTTGGAGGATGGTTATTCAACCACCTCTCCGCCCGGTCTTTAAGAGAAAATGGGAACAACATTAGGCAAAGGGTTTCCTCGGGCACACCATTCCTCTTCATGATTCCTACCCTACTTTTGAACTTCCTCAAGTGGGCATGAGCATCTTCATCGGGGAGGCCTCCAAAGCTATCCCGCTCAATAGAACTCATTTGAGCCGGGTGAATCTCAAAGTTATTTGGGGCCAAGACACCGAAATTGATTGGAGATTGGGTATCATCGTGGTTGGGACGGACGGTTACGGTCACGTAAAGTCGTCATTTGTGGTTGATTTTGTTGTTGAGGTATTGTGGGTGGTGTATTTGGTAATGTATTGTAGAAGGGGTTTTCGAATATGGGTTCAATGGTGTTGTTTTGTGGGTGATCGATTGTTGGAGTGGATGTAGAGGCGATTGAAGTATTGGCTTGTTGATGGCTAACTCTTCTTGAATTCCTAACCCGAGCAAGTGTATTAGCTCGGAGAGTCCTAAATAACCTTTCGGGCTCCGGATGGCTCAAGAACAACCCTTCACCCCTAGGCATGCACTCAAAGCAACTCAAAAACAAGTTAGACTCCTAGTGCGTTTTTGGGCACACTAGGGAAAGACAATAATGCAAGGCACTCTACAAATAATCTAACAACTAAAACCAACAAAAACAACAAGTAACTTGGCTAAATCTAAGACACAAAACAAACTACGAGTTTCCTTACGCCATCCCCGGCAACGGCGCCATTTGATGAACGGTTTGTCGCGTACCGCTCAAGCAAAAACAATTTATAAAACCCAACTAATGCGATAGCGGAAGTCGGGGTCGAACCACAAGGATGGAGGGGTCAACTACAAGTTTGAATGAATCCTATTCTAGCCTAATAAGAGATTGATTGGAAGATTAACTAAAAACTAGTAAAAGCAAGTAATCGCTAAATAACAAGGTAAAGACAATTAAGGGAAAACTAAGGTGAAGGGTTCACCTTAGGGGGATTAATGGGCTAGTCTAGCAATTAGCAAATGGGTAACAAATTCGAGTAGAATTAATTGCTAATGTCTCAACAATTAATAATCATCAACAAAGCCATCGCATTTGTCTCAAATCACCCATATAAACACTTAGTCTAATCATCTCTACCACCGTCGCTTAAGAGATAATCAAACCATGCTTGATAAAATGGCAACTTTCGTTTACACATTTCATCAAACACTTAGTGTGCATATGAGTAATACCCAAATAATTACCACGAATCTACTAATTACCCAACTAATTAACCCACATAATCCTCCCTTAGGCTCCCCCTAAACCCTAGAAGGGAACTACTCACTCATTCTAAGGGAAAGCAAACAACTAGAGGCAATGAATAGTGAAATGAACATAGTGCTATGGAGATGAATAATTATAACAATCAAATGATAAACAATAAACTAGAAATGAAATTAAATTGCATAAATAACAAAAAGATGAGAAATTTATACCAACAAGCTTGTATTAGTGAATAGGGAGAATGTCTTCAACCCAAAATCCTCAATACAAACCCAAAACTGAAATAATTCTACTAGGAAAGACTAGATCTAACAACTTGAAATGAGAAATTAAGTTTAATTAGGGAACGATTAGGAGAGTAATTAGTGCTTAATAGAGGTTACACATTATCTAGGGTTTTGTGCTAAGAGATAATGAAAAGCTGCTTACAAAATATTAGGGGAAGGGTATATATAGGTATCTCGAAAATTAAGAAAGAAAATAGAAGAAGAGTCGAATTTGCGGTGCTGTGTTCCTGGCCGGTCGACCGGCCGCCGATCGTCTGGCCGGCCGGGAGCACATCAGTAGCTCCTTTTCTTCGTCTTCGAAAAATCTTCTAAGTATGAGAATGTGTTCCTGGCCGGTCCACCGGCCGCCGGCCTCCCACCGGCCTGGAGCACAAATTACGCACCAAGTAGTTACTGGTGTAGTGCAGGCCGGGTGACTGACCGGCCGCCGGTCGACTGGCCAGCACTACCTGGGCTGACTTCTTCACTCTTTCTTTTTCCTTAGTTGTGGAGTTGCAGTCTAGGCCGGGTGGCCGGCCGCCGGTCAGTTGGCCGGCCTGCACCACCTGGGCATGCTTTCTTCACTTCTTCATCTCATCTTCGAATCCCGACTCTTGCAAGACCTTTATGCTCCGATTTCTTCATTTCCGCCTTAATTCCTACAAATTAAGATCGACATTCATAGCACGGGAAATCGGGAAGCAAAATGCAATCAAGGGCACGCAAATCCGTGTAAACGGGCCAAAATGGGGACGAAAATGAGAGGAAAAATGTGACTAATTAAATGCTTATCAAAATTCCCCACACTTAAGACTTACTCGTCCTCGAGTAAGTAAACAAGATTCGAGACCCATAAGTACCCTTATTCAACACTACACTAATACTAAGGCTACTACCTAAACTACTAATAATATTATTAAAAAGATATTAAGAAATGTGATTGGAGAAGAAAATGGACTGGTTTGTCGATCACGGTCTGAAAAAAAATTTGGTATTCATGAAGACGTAAGAATAAATTAGAGCAATGTGGTAGCTAAATTGTTAATCACAACTTACAAGTGCTCGATCATGGAGGCTAAATTGTTAATTACAACTTCATGGAGTATATAGCTTTATCACTAACTAGAGGAAACCACAAGATATCGGAGAGTTTAACAAATGTGAATAACTTTCGAGCTCCCACATTAAAAGTTGATATCCAAGCAATATTAAAGTGTCCAACTTGTGTGGAACACTTTAGCTACATAACCGTAAGAGTCAAATTGCTAATCTGGTAAGAGTCAGAAGATGTAGTTACAACATTGTCGCTTTGTAATTTATACTAGCCCAATAAGTTGTAGTGAGTAGTGTGGTGGCTTCTTTAGATTTTGGCGATCATCAAAGTTTGTAAATTGACTCGAGCTTCTCAGCTTTCACATTTAAAGTTGGGATTTCGAGCAATATTAAAGTCTCTAAAATTTTCTAAACTACTTCAAATAAAATATGAATTTAATTAATTAAAAAATATTATATTAATTGTTAGCGCCAAAATTGATCTTTAAAGTATTAAATACAGAGTACATTAGAAGAGTCTTTCCTTTCTGTTGAAATGTATCTTAAATACATTAGGGGAGTCTTACCTTTCTGTTGAACTATGATATGATACATCTATTTAAACAAGAGTAGTAAAATAATTAAAATAGAAAATTGTTAATTAAATAGGCAATTGAACATGTCTATGAAAGCCTTATTATACTCAACATAAAGATTTGTAGCATAGGAGTATATGTTTTGGATCACGCAAGTTAACTTTTTACTGTATGGGTGACGGTCATGACAAAAACGAGAAGGGAACTTCTTATAGTTATGCTTAATTAATGTTTATGTACTTTCTGTGCTTCATTTATATGAATCTAATATCTAATAATGCAAAAAAAAAAAAAACTACGCACTCAAAACAATTTGGTTCTCATAGAGATAGTTCAAACGACTTCGGCAATTGAGCTATACGTAGAGAATTGATAACGCCACACCCAAAATGTATTCTCCCACTTATTATGTGATACGTAAGTCGTAATATTGAGTATTGTCATTTTAAATGTATAAGATTAATTCCTTTAAAATTGTTTATACTAAGATAGTGATAGTGTGACACATAAGTCATTTAAATTGGGATAAAATTTAAAGGGAAGTGGGATAATAAAAGTGGGATAGAGAAAATAATAGAAAATTAATGGGGATTGAGACAATTATTTTGACATAAATGTTGAGGAAAAGGGATATAAAATTGAGACGAAAAGAAGTAAAACTATAAAACAGGGGGGCTTATATATTAATCCTTACTTTGGAAATGATAAATAATACTGACATATTATTATTACCCCACTGTGTTTTATTATGAGAAAACCAAACCATGTACGTATACGATGGAGAGGGTGTAGACACAAGACACTAATATTAATAGTTAATAATCGCACTACGTGAGACACAAGTTAGTAGAGTGAAATTCGAACTTCTAATAAACTACACCTGGTTAATTAGACAAAGCAAATAGTTAATAATGAGAGTGGTAAACATTAAACGGGGGGAATATGGCAAATATATGTGAATGACACTCTCCTATCTACGACTCAAGAGAATGCGTCCACAATCTAGTATGGTAAAAATTCCAAATCCTGTATGACAATGCTAAATAAGAATGCATACAAAGAAGCCAAGAGAAGAGACAAAAGAGGCTAGGGGTAATGGGTAGAAGGTGGACAAACAAGTTTGGATATGTGGAGTTAAAGGTCAAGATAACAACCATCCAAATAAGCAAAGAGTGCTCAAATAACCCAAAACCAATCCCATAAATACAAGGTTGCTTTTAACTTTCGAGACCTAACTATGTCGAACTAGACCAAGATTGTCTAGGAAACTAAGGCCTGATTCTTTTGGACTTAATTTCGGTTCACTTCACTTTACTTTATTTCAGTTTTGTTCCATTCGGCTCAACTAAGGTCTGGTTCTTTTAGACTTAATTTTGGTTGACTTCGCTTCATTTTAATTCTTTTCCATTTAGTTCGATTTTCCAGTCTATTTAGTTTAATTCAGTGAATAAAGTCCAAGAGAACAAGACTAATAATAAATAACTAAACAACCACAACTGAACAAAGTATATATGTTTATGTTTAATTCGACACTTCTTTAAAGATAAGATAGTCCTATACTCCTATGAACTAAATAATACTGAAGCTTGACTTGAAAACTCAAATGGCGCCAATTATCTACCGTAAATTAGAAGTAATAATGATAGCAAAAAAAAAACACTGAAAAGATTGAATTTGACCTAATTTACACATCAGAAGGATCAAATTCAGTTAAATATAATCGATGTGTGTCAAGAAAAACTTATGATTTTCTGCAAATTTCACAGAAAAGCAAAATTAAACTAATTAATTGATCCAATTAAAAACAAAATTTATAGTAGGAAGAGGAGAGGAGATATAATTACGAGGATAAATTAGAGATGGAAAAGGAAGGAGTGACAAAAGATATGGTGTTATGGCGAGTTAAAACCGCGAGATTGATAAGGCGGTTGACAGATGAAGTTAATTGTTCTTCGCAATATCACCATTAAAATTGAAGGTTTTTGAACGAATATCATAAAAGTTAAACAATCACACATACTGAGTAATAAATAACAATTCACTATAAACAATAAATTTGGTGATTAGTCGATCACTACATCGGATCTATTGTTGAGTACTCAATAGAATTTCTACCTTAAACTACTCAAAAATAAAAATAAAAAAACATTAAAAATCATTAAGACGTGAAATATAAATCACACGACATAAGTCATTTGACCAACAGCAACAACATCATTCATCTTCACCAATTCCGCGTCAAATTTCAAGGAATTTTGCCGATAAAACGTGAATACACCATTTGATAGCGAAACTGGTGTTCGAACGTCCTGGTATTTCCTCACTCTCGAAAAAAACGTCGTTGGCGCAGGAATAAAGATAGTGTCGACGTTACACCATTTCGGATTTTGCAAGTCTTCCGCAACCTCTACGAATTTAGGTGAATTTTGGCGATAAAAATGAATAATTCCGTCACATAGACATCGGTGTACGAACGTCACCGTATGTACCTACGCGAAACCTTCACTGTCGGATCAATATTGGCGCTTGACATTGTTATTGTTGATTGTTGAATACTTTTTCAAGGTTGAATTTGTGTGAGTTTTTTTTTAAAAAAGAAACAGTATATCAGAGATAGAAGTGAAAATCTAATTAAAGGTCTGGTTGGCTGTATATATAGGAAATTGAAAAAAAACTGCGTAATTTATTTCATGTAATTTCAAATTTCGGATGTTTTCTGTGGTGAATTTGGAAAGTGTCCTTAATTAGGAAAGGAAAGCTATCCGGGGTTGATTGTAAATTTTGGAAAGAAACTCGTAATTGTAGCAATTGATTACTTACCTGATGTTTCAATTATAGTATGAAAATAAAGTAAATATATAAAAATTAATTATGTCTAAATAAAATAAAATTACAGCATCTGACTAATAAAAAAATAAAAAACATAACTATCTCTCATAAAAAAAATAATCCGTGCATCTTTTTATACGAGCCTAAAACTAGTTAGATGATGAAATATGCTACCCTGCCAAGGATAATTTGATGGGTTAATAAACTCATACATAGAGTTTAGGCATTAGGAAGAACACAAATTCTCATTACAGACACACTATCGGTCATAAGTTGAACACATGTCAAATACTCCAAATTATTTGTTTTATCTAGTCATATGGGTAGTATTACCCCATTTACTATTAAATACGGGTGAGATAATCCAAGTTCAATACTAGTATTCAGCCTGTTTTACTATTAAGACCGATACTCCAGTGTTAATAACTCATGTCGACTGTGATCTATCAATTTTTGTAAATATAAGTAGAGAGTTCAATGTTTGATCATATTTTTCTGATCAACACATTTTATAAATTTTACAAAAAAAAATCAGTAAGAATTAAATAAGATAATTAAACCCAACAACAAAACGATTGTGAGATCATGCCATGGAAATTTTCATAAGACTCCTTGCTGCTTGAAGTATGATACTTGCCCGTCGAGTGAATAGAACACCATTTCTTTGCCAATACGCTTTGGTAGATAAATTCTGTTCTTCATTCTGCTATCTTTCGCCGGGACGGACAACGTCGATGCTGCACTAACAAATAGACTGTAATCCCCTATTGATTTTAGTTCAACCCAAAGCTTCTGGTTTATATCAAAGTTGTACACTTGAATACTTGATCCAAAAGCTTGAATAAAAACATACACGAGTTGTTCTTCAAGCTCGCCTATATAACATTCATTTACTTTTTGAATTGGACCCTTGTATACCTCCCAATCCCATTCTCCGTCGATTATTTTCAAAACTCCGAGATCACCATTCCCGCCTAGAAAATAAAATGCTCCATTGTAGTACTTGGGGCTCGATTGATAGTTATTAATAAACTTAATATCATCGTTTTCAGTATCAAACTCCAACACTTCCCATTTTTTATTTCCAGCTTGAAGAAGACCGATTTGTACATAATAATAATCGGAGTTAATTCCAACTGTTAGACAGTCAGGAGAAATAGGACATGTCGAAAACGCAAAACTTGAAGCGCCGCTGAACAGGGATTTAGTTGGGTATTTGCCTCTCTCCCCTGTAAACAGGTTCATGTATTGTAAATAGCGTCCATGGGAACGCAACATCAACCATTCATCCTTGCAAAACTCGATTGTGGATACGATTGAGGGTGAATAAGGGAATTTCTTGGTGATGGAACCGTTATTTTGATAGCAGGGATCCCATAGTTCACAAATGCCTTCAGTATTGCTCAGGAACATGAATAAAGGATATGGACTATTGGCTTTCCATTGCGGTTTAGGGATTTCAGAGCGCGTTATCTTGCAGGTGGAACGAAAATTCATGCAATCAAACCAATGCATACGATCTGTTATTGATATCAATAATTCCGGAGGAAGTTGCAAGAGTAATGATTCCGGGATCTCTGCGGCCGTCTCTTCTCTCATTTCAACATGCTCGGTGTTTTCCACGGTAGTTTGCTCTACTTTCTTGATCAACGACGAAAGCCTGTAAATTGATCGAATTCAGAAAGATCAATGTTTTTTTTCAACTATTAACATTACCTTATGAGTTAGTTACAGAGTGTACGCTTATAAAATTATTAACGTGTTTTGCGATATAGTTTTGTTTCGAACGACTATGACGGGGTCTACTACATCTAGAAAAAAGTACAAACATCTTCTGCATCTAAAAAAAAAGCATAAACTACAAACAAAACTTCTAAATAATATCACTGATTTAAGTGTCAATCTCAGTAGAAAATTCGGAACAAGCCTAACACAGATATAAGGGTCAAATTATTCTATTATTAAAGTATAAATCAATTCGGTATTATTTTATATTGTCAAATCCTATTTTGTGTACCTTGTTTTTCTAACAATTAACATATAATAACGTACAAAGAAAAGTTAACGGTCTTTTAGGATAACTCTAACTAATATGCTAATACTATGTATGTAATAAGTTTATTTCACATCTAACATTCGTGGTTATTACTCTAACTAATATACTAATACTATGTATGTAAAAAAAAGTATGTAAGCATCCAACCACAATGTACCGTATTTTTTTTTGTAATGTCACATAATGCGCGCTTCGTTAGACAAAAAATTATGTAGGATATTTTTGTAGTAACAATACAGAATATGAGAATGGAACTAACCTTGTAGGATTACGAGGCATGAACCATAAAGGACCCTCAGAACCAGAGCGGAAATTAGAATGAGACGACAATAAAGTGTAACTGGTATCTTGTAAACGATATTGATGTACGATATCTTTTCTGGATTCGGCCACATAAATACAATTCCCTTCGATTCGACCCTGAGACTCGTAAGCCCAACACCAAGTAGTGCAACTAAAACTACCTAATAAAAGTGCTCGATCTGCTCCTAATGACTCGACCTGAATCCACTTCATTTGCGACAAATCCAATCGCCAAATAAAAACCTTCAGAATGTCGTAACAACCATTATCACGGTTATTGAACTGGCGTGGCATTATGTTTACAGCATACACGTCTCCGCAAACTTCAACCAAATAATTCATATCTATTATCGGCATGTTATATACGATACTCGAAAGAGGATGTCTTACGCTCAATTGTTCTATAACTACGACCGAGCTGCCATCACCATCATCACTAACTTTTAAACGAACAAAGACTTTATTAATACCACCATCGTCATCGTCATCGTCTTCATCATCGATGTCATCATTGTCTTCATCATCGTCTTCATCATCGACGTCATCATTGTCTTCATTATCGGTGCAATCATTGTCTTCCTTGTCGACACCATCATTCTCTTCATGATCACTAGGGTCGCCATACATATTGTATACTTTATCGTCATACTTACAAGCAATAGCATATATGTCTCCATTGAGAGTAACAAATCTATAAAGTTGTACACTTAGACCATCATGCTCTAGACGTTGTTTCACCCACTTATAATCGTCCCTTCCTCGAGTAATCATACATGAAAACAATAGGCCTGAATAGATAAACAAAACGACACACTTTGTCGCGTTATCAAAGCCATCTTCATACGGCGCTGAGGTCAAGATGAACTTCTCGGGGTCTCTTCCTCCAGGTGAGCCACGTAATTCAGGGAGAAGAATCAATTGGCGGGTGGCCGGATTCCAAACAGAGTACATTGTCGAATTAAGTCGATCTTGTAGGATTAACCAACCCATAGAACACGCCCTAATCGACTTGCCTTGTAACTCGACAATTTGCCTGACGTAGGAAGTGCTGTTATTGATAGTGAAGAAAGTTTGTTTCTCGAGTGCTGCATTCTCGTCTTCATGATGAGTACCGATCAACCATGGTGCGTCATCTATGGTGGGTAGTTTGTATAATTCGTCTTCCACCATGTTTACTCTATGAATCACAGAATAATTTCAATCAATGCCTTAGAAACTTTGATTGATAGTTTTGTTTACGTAATTTAATTTAACAAGGAAAAAACTGAATGAAAGTATTTTAAGCAAATACATTATATATATACTATAGTACTCCGTATTAGACTTGAAAGAAAGTTGCCTATAATTTGGAGAGTACTCTAATTTGGACTTGTTTTGGTAAATATGTAGGATTAGGAAACCACGTCTATAAATTTTTATATAATCTCACCTTCTCACGTATGATTTTTTTTATAAAAATAAAAAGCAAATAGCCATCTTAGATATTAATTCTTTAGCGACCATAACTTTGTGCCCGGGTGTTTGATTGACTTGATTTTTTTTTCTTCTTAAGATGGGTTATCTCAGGCGCGAATGATGTCGCTTGTGTGACAGGAATTAGCTCGAAAGCTTAGTATTCGCTATGAGAGATAGCAGTGCATGATCAATCTTCAGGGAATTAAGAGTTGGTTTCGTAGAATGTATTGTTGCAAACGTTTCACACGATTAAAGTAGTTATATACAGGCGCGAGGGGCCGTTTTCATTTTGCTATGTAGAGAATCATCACCGGCTTCAATCATGAAACTTATAATTATCGTAGAAAATAAATTTTAAATTGTAACTGTGATTTACTCAGTATTGAAGACCAAGAGTATTCCTAAACTCGTGTTCATTCAAGAACTGTCATCAACAATTTAGGGGAGATGTATGTGGTCTTCCACTCTTACCCTTGTGTTAGCAACACAAAGAGACTGTTCTCGAATGACCCGAGATGAAAATTGTATCGCAATTTACATTCGAATGACTGATACTTCACAATATAAATAAGCGCAGTCACTTAAGTGATTCTTTTTCCTTTATTCTATCATAATCCGAAACCAAAGAGTAATGAATCTTTGGCTCCATAGAAAAATGGAAACCATGTTCGGAAAAACTTTCAAGTTTCAACCAACTTAATTGTGCGTTTACTTATGTATGAAGTATATTTAAAATAAATATAGATAATTTTATTTATGTAATAAAAAATGTAGACTATAAAGCTGGCCAATGCGGGTTGTTATTGAAGCAAAGCCAACATCAATATTACGAACTAGATTACTCAAAATAAATTACTAACTAGAACATAAATTACAGCCAACAGCAAAACGATTGTGATCGCATTCCATAGAAATCGTTGCTAGGATGTTGGCCGCTTGAAGTGTGATACATGCCGGTGTTGAGTGAATAGAACACCATTTCATTACCAATGCGTTTCGGAATATAAATTCTATTCCGCATGCTGTTATCCTTCGTTGATACCGAAAATGAGGATGCCGGACTGAGAAATAGCATATAATCCCCTAAATCGTCTAATGCAACCCAATCAGTGCGTAATGTATCAAACTTGAACAATTGAACCGTCTTCCCATTTTCTTTAATGAAAACAGATATAATTTGACGGCCAAGCTCAACTAACTGGCTTGAATATCGGAACATGTCTTCTAGTATCGGACCTTTATGAACCTTCCAAATCCATTTTCCGTCCACCATTTTAAGAACTCCGAGATCACTTTTCGCAAATGTTTTCTTTGGTGTTTTTGAGCGACATGAATAGAGGGTATGGACAATTGTATCTCCAATGGGGACGAGGAATGATAGAGCGCAATATCTTGCAACTGCTACGGAGATTCATGTAATCAAATAAATGTAAATCCTTGGTTACTGATATCAACATTTCTTCAGGAAGTTGACAAATTAACGACGATGTTGGTTTGTCGCCTTTTATCTCATCTTCTTCTTCAACATGCTTAATACTTTTAGTATCCTCTGATTTTCCAATGATAATCCTCCCTGGCGATAACCTGGCAATTTTCATTGAAAACAAAAATTCGTTATTGGTAAGTATATGTACGTATGATATGCTTATGACGGTTTAACAATTTAAACAAAATTGTTTGAGAGGGACGGACCTGGTATGACTGCGAGGCATGAACCAAATAGGCTTCTCAAACTTGTGGAGGATATCGGGATAAGGCTTCAAGTAAATGTAACTATCGTCTTCTAGGCGATATTGCAGCATATCTATACTCCCACGACTAGTAATATATATACAATTCCCTTCAATGTCGGAGCGAGAAGCGTCTGCCCAGCACCAAGTGCAACAACTGTCGCCTAATAAAAAAACACGATCTCCTAACAATTCCACCTGAAACCACTTCATTTGGGACAAATCCATTCTCCAAACATAGATCCTTACAATGTCATATTCAGCTGTCGAATTTCGGCTGTATAAGTGCACAAAATGCAATACACCGGAAACTTCAAACATAAAATCACGTCTACAAAAGTAATATGGGGGGTCGATACTCCTACATGGTTCGAAAAGGACCATATTTGAGCTACAAGCGCTATCAGTATCACTAACCTTTATACAGGCAAAGATGGAAGAAAAATGGCTGCTATTGTCTTCGTCATTATCATTATCACTATCGATAATAGCATACACGAATATGTCGTTGTTAAGCGTAGCAGCTACAATAATGAACACCACACTTCGACCATCAAGTACAAGACTTTGTTTGACCCAACTACAATCGTCCCTCATTGTAGACCTACATGAAAACAGTAGACTTTTAAACAGTAAAACGACACACGGAACATTGCCGTCAGAGGGTGGTGACGTGAGCATGCAAGTGGGTTCTTCATTAGGCAGCAGGCCTAGTAACTCCGGGAGATTTAAGCATTCTCGAGTGACCGGATTCCAAAGAGAGTACCTTGACCGGTTAGCTCGTTCTCGTAGGACTAACCAACCATTGTTGGAAGCTAGAATACACTTACCTTGTAATTCAACAATTCTCTTAGTGTAGAATTTATTATTCATCAAACAGAATGTTTGATTATCGAATTCCGAATATATCATCTCGTGAGTAAGAATCAACCATGGTGCTTCGTCAAGGGATGGTAGCGAGTATATATCATCTTTCGTCATGTCGTGTCGATGCTCCTTCATCGCCAATTAAAGATGTGTATAATTGTATATGGAGATGATGAATATTGTTACTTTGTGAAGTAATGGAGTTTGTCTAAGCTTTGTTGTTTAGAAACCTGTTTAGGTTTTGGGTAGAATCCAAGTTAAATTAGGAGACGGGGTTAATCTGTTCATATTTAGAACATGAATATTATGCAGTAATAAAATAACGGAATTACTTTTTCACATACGGACTTTACCCTTTCACATACATTTTTTCATTAATTTTCCGTAAGATAGACAAATTAAGTTTTATATGTATAACCCGTGCAGAATTGCACGGGGTTGATTAAAAATTTGACGAAATGCATTATATACGTTGAAAATAAAACTATAAAAGTGCACATAATTATAATTTAAAATATGAAATCATTATTATGCAATATAAGGTAAATAAATTTAAATAACAGTTTCACATAACGCAATGATGAAATCATGTAATATAAGGGAAAAGAATACAATTTTAGCTACAAACATATACGCGTACAAAATATATTCAAGATACTGAATCTAATGCAAAACTTACAGCGTCTTACATAAGTCGTTCCACTTAAACTACTCATTCAAATTTGATATCTCTTTATTTAGAGATAGTTGGGTCGTAGCCTCGTAGAACTCGTGGAGTTTATAATTGTCGAAAAAAAAATATTTGCATAACTCACATACAAAATACTATTAACGACGTTACATGCCCCCTAGTATTATTTCAGTATTATTTCAATATTATATATCCTTCAAGTCCTCAATGCTTTCTAATCTACAACCCTAAATAAGTACGCGCCTCCTTCACTCTCTCTTGCTTTCTATTTTCTTGCTCTATCATAAAATTCATTTTATGTACAAAAATCAATCATTTATTGATCTTTTGAAAACCCTACATTATGAGGATTATTTACTCATATCTTACCTCACATTATTCTCTCAATACAACTTCATCTTTATATTGAATCATTTTGCAAACACAAAAGTGTCATTCTTAATTATTTTAAAGAAATGAAAAGTGGATGCAGTAACTTGTGTCTATAATATTAAATGTTTTAACTCACTTATTTCGATTGAATTTTGATATTTTTTTGTCAGTATGTATTATTAATATGATTTTTTAGTCAAAATTCTTTACTCATTAAATAAATCCATCATTTTTTTTTCATTATGTATTAAATGATTTAGTCATTCTTATTTCTTTCGAGAAAATTTAAGGCAGCTTTTTTTTTGAAGAAATGTTTTTTTTCATGAAATCAATCAGTTTATTTTTATGTATTATTAATCTGATGAAAATAATTCTTGTTCCACTTTTTTTACCGAATTTTATTTTATTTATTATTTAAGTTATGTGTTTTCCATTTTAACAAAACATATATTGTTTTTGAAGTGAATTTATGTTAGAAGTAGCAATTTCTATTTAATTATCATTATTAGTGTAAAGTGTATAGAAAGGAGATAAGAGGCGATAGGGTAATTAAATATGAAGAGGGAGGTGTGGGGTCCATTTTCTTTTTTCCACCCTTGTTTCCAGCAACAAATAGGAGACCTTCAAATGTTTCTACTTTTATGTATAGTAGATTTTTCCCTAAAATCGAATCAAATTGTTCTAAAAACTTGAACAATAATGGATTATAATTCTCCAATTAATAAAGTAATTTAATTGTTTAGCAATTAGAGTTTATCAATTAGTGAAATTCATGTGTAGTTGTTTGTCAATTAGCGAAAGATAGTGTTTGCCAATTTGTTCGACAAAATATCAGTGGCTTCATATTGATTATGGTGGACTGTAATGCACTTGGTTCTAATTTCTTCAAAAAAAATTAGCCACCACCTTGAACTCTTTGTTATCTGAATCATTACACTTCATTCTATAGATCTAATAATCTTTTATTAAACCACACTGACATTAATTACCCTTTTGCTTTTCATTTGATTCGGGAGTACGACGAACACGGTGGTTAGTGATTGCTCTTGGTGTTCGTGGTGCCTGGGGGTGGTGTGGTGACGGTGGTGCGATGAGAGTGGCGGTTGTCGGTTGGGACAAGGATGGTGGTGGGGAAGGGAGATGACGAAGTCAGCGTAGCTTGAGTTTTGTCTTTTTTTTAAAAAAAAAAATTAAAAAAATTCATATAATGTTAGTCAGTTTGATTTTTTCTGTTAATAAACTATAATAATTGGGTGTTGATGAAAAAAGAGACAAAGGTAATATACTGGCCGGAGTTGTCGATGACGATATTAGCCGAAGTCGGTGTTAGTGACTTGTTTGTGATTGATGAAGGGAGATGAATGGAGGAAAAAAATCAATTGGGTGAGGGATAAAAAAAATGACAACGATAATATGGTAAACTGCGTATGTGAAAGAGTAAAATTCGTATGTGAAAAAGCACGTCCCTAAATAAATTGGCACGCTCGAGGGGACAATTTTCACTCTTCATCTCCATTCTCCAAGGGTCAAGTTTAGTAGAAAAGGTTCGAGACAAAGTTGCAACCGACATCAAGTCTCTACAACTAGTCTCGAGGGGGCATTTGTAGACACCAAAATTTTATATTTTGGTATCTATTATTTTATATAGTGTATTTAGTATTTAAAGATAATTATCAAAAAATATTGTGATAATATCTTCAAAATACTATAGAATATTATTATATTTTTTTTTGCCCACTAAGCTAGCTAACTATAAATACATATCTGCTGTCTAGATTTTAGAGGAGAGCATATGGATTAAGTCAAAAGACCTCGTCTTCCTACTACCAAATTGTAGGCAAGATGGAATAAGTCACAAAAGACTCCATCGTCTCCCTACGAGATTAAGTCAACAAGACCCTCGTTACTATCAAAACCTTAATCCTTAGGATGGAATCAAGAGAGTGACAGAAGTTGTAACCTTCAATCTTTCAATTATAAAATAAAAATCTTGTTTTCCGTATTATTTTTGTTCCAAATTTTATTGTTACAAATTGGCACGCTCGCTGAACGATTTTATTGTATATGGAGATGATGAATATTGGTTTTGTTCTATTCGGCTCAACTAAGGCCTGGTTCTTTTAGACTTAATTTTGGTTGACTTCGAGTCATTTTAATTCTTTTCCATTCAGTTCGATTTTCAAGTCTATTTAGTTTAATTCAGTGAATAAAGTCAAAGAGAACAAGACTAATAATAACTAACTAAACAGCCACAACTGAACAAAGTATATATGTTTATGTTTAATTCGACACGAAATTTGACTATGTGCCTTAGGTTCGACACACCAACCTTCTAATATACCACACTCCGACACTTCATTTTCACAAATTCTCATTTGTGACGGACACTATCCGTCACAAGCTTAAGACGGATACCATATTCTCTCACAAAATACCCATCAAGGGTGAGTGGAGAACACATGGGGGGTGCCCACCTTGTCCCCTCTACCCATTTCCTCTCACAAAATACCCGTCGCAAGATCCGATCCGTCGCAAGCAAAACCTACTGCTTCATTTTAGCTCAAAAAAATCGTTAAGACTTCTTTAAAGATAAGATAGTCCTATACTCCTATGAACTAAATAATACTGAAGCTTGATTTGAAAACTCAAATGGCGCCAATTGTCTACAGTAAATTAGAAGTAATAATGATAGCAAAAATAAAAACAATGAAAAGATTGAATTTGACCTAATTTACACATCAGAAGGATCAAATTCAGTTGAATATAATCGATGTGTATCAAGAAAAACTTATGATTTTCTGCAAATTTCACAGAAAAGCAAAATTTAATTAATTAATTGATCAAATTAAGAACAAAATTTATAGTAGTAAGAGGAGAGGAGATATAATTACGAGGATAAATTAGAGATGGAAAATGAAGGAGTGACACAAGAGATAGTGTTATGGCGAGTTAAAACCGCGAGATTGATAAGGCGGTTGACAGATGAAGTTAATTGTTCTTCGCAATATCGCCATTAAATTGAAGGTTTTTAAACGATTTATTTATGGAAAGTATCATAAAAGTTAAACAATCACACGTACTGAGTAATAAATAACAATTCACTATAAACAATAAATTTGGTGATCAGTCGATCACTACATCGGATCTATTGTTGAGTACTCAATAGAATTTCTACCTTAAACTACTCAAAAAATCATTAAGACGTGAAATATAAATCACACGACAGAAGTCATTTGACCAGCAGCAACAACATCGTTCATCTTCACCAATTCCGCGTCAAATGTCAAGGAATTTTGCCGATAAAACGTGAATACACCATTTGATAGTGAAACTGGTGTTCGAACGTCTTGGTATTTCCTCACTCTCGAAAAAACCGTCGTTGGCGCAGGAATAAAGATAGTGTCGGCGTTACACCATTTCGGATTTTGCAAGTCTTCCTCAACCTCTTTGAATTTAGGTGAATTTTGGCGATAAAAATTAATAATTCCGTTAGACAGAGACATCAGTGTACGAACGTCACCGTACCTACGCGAAACCTTCACTGTCGGATCAATATAGGCGCTTGACATTGTTATTGTTGAATACTTTTTCAAGGTTGAATTTGTGTGGGTTTTTTTTAAAGAAACAGAGTATATCAGAAGTGAAAGTCTAAAGGTCTGGTTGGTTGTATATATAGGAAATTGAAAGAAAAAACGGCTTAATTTATTTCATGTAATTTCAAATTTCGGATGTTTTCTGTGGTGAATTTGGAAAGTGTCCTTAATTAGGAAATGAAAGCTATCCGGGGTTGATTGTAAATTTTGGAAAGAAACTCGTAATTGGAGTAATTGATTACTTACCTAATGTTTCAATTATAGTATGAAAATAAAGTAAATATATAAAAATTAATTATGTCTAAATAAAATAAAATCACAGCATGTGACTAATAAAAAAAATAAAAACCATATCTGTCTCTCATAAAAATAATAATCCGTGCATCTTTTTGCACGGGCCTAAAACTAGTTAGATGATGAAATATGCTACCCTGCCAAGGATAATTTGATGGGTTAATAAACTCATACATAGAGTTTAGGCATTAGGAAGAACACAAATCATCATCATTCTATATAATTAAAACAGGAAGTTTTCGAGCAATATTAGAGAGTCCAACAACGATGAATGACTTTAGAGCTCTGATGAACGGTTTGTCGCGTACCGCTCAAGCAAAAACAATTTATAAAACCCAACTAATGCGATAGCGGAAGTCGGGGTCGAACCACAAGGATGGAGGGGTCAACTACAAGTTTGAATGAATCTCATTCTAGCCTAATAAGAGATTGATTGGAAGATTAACTAAAAACTAGTAAAAACAAGTAATCGCTAAATAACAAGGTAAAGACAATTAAGGGAAAACTACGGTGAAGGGTTCACCTTAGGGGGATTAATGGGCTAGTCTAGCAATTAGCAAATGGGTAACAAATTCGAGTAGAATTAATTGCTAATGTCTCAACAATTAATAATCATCAATAAAGCCATCGCATTTGTCTCAAATCACCCATATAAACACTTAGTCTAATCATCTCTACCACCGTCGCTTAAGAGATAATCAAACCATGCTTGATAAAATGGCAACTTTCGTTTACACATTTCATCAAACACTTAGTGTGCATATGAGTAATACCCAAATAATTACCACGAATCTACTAATTACCCAACTAATTAACCCACATAATCCTCCCTTAGACTCCCCCTAAAACCTAGAAAGGAACTACTCACTCATTCTAAGGGAAAGCAAACAACTAGAGGCAATGAATAGTGAAATGAACATAGTGCTATGGAGATGAATAATTATAACAATCAAATGATAAACAATAAACTAGAAATGAAATTAAATTGCATAAATAACAAAAAGATGAGAAATTTATACCAACAAGCTTGTATTAGTGAATAGGGAGAATGTCTTCAACCCAAAATCCTCAATACAAACCCAAAACTGAAATAATTCTACTAGGAAAGACTAGATCTACCAACTTGAAATGAGAAATTAAGTTTAATTAGGGAACGATTAGGAGAGTAATTAGTGCTTAATAGAGGTTACAAATTATCTAGGGTTTTGTGCTAAGAGATAATGAAAAGCTGCTTACAAAATATTAGGGGAAGGGTATATATAGGTATCTCGAAAATTAAGAAAGAAAATAGAAGAAGAGTCGAATTTGCGGTGCTGTGTTCCTGGCCGGTCGACCGGCCGCCGGTCGTCTGGCCGGCCGGGAGCACATCAGTAGCTCCTTTTCTTCGTCTTCGAAAAATCTTCTAAGTATGAGAATGTGTTCCTGGCCGGTCCACCGGCCGCCGGCCTCCCACCGGCCTGGAGCACAAATTACGCACCAAGTAGTTACTGGTGTAGTGCAGGCCGGGTGACTGACCGGCCGCCGGTCGACCGGTCAGCACTACCTGGGCTGACTTCTTCACTCTTTCTTTTTCCTTAGTTGTGGAGTTGCAGTCTAGGCCGGGTGGCCGGCCGCCGGTCAGTTGGCCGGCCTGCACCACCTGGGCATGCTTTCTTCACTTCTTCATCTCATCTTCGAATCCCGACTCTTGCAAGACCTTTATGCTCCGATTTCTTCATTTCCGCCTTAATTCCTACAAATTAAGATCGACATTCATAGCACGGGAAATCGGGAAGCAAAATGCAATCAAGGGCACGCAAATCCGTGTAAACGGACCAAAATGGGGACGAAAATGAGAGGAAAAATGTGACTAATTAAATGCTTATCAAAATTCCCCACACTTAAGACTTACTCGTCCTCGAGTAAGTAAACAAGATTCGAGACCCATAAGTACCCTTATTCAACACTACGCTAATACTAAGGCTACTACCTAAACTACTAATAATATCCGACGGTAGGCAATTAACGGGCCTCCTCCGTCCCTTCAACTCAAAACGAGATACTCATGAGGTAGAGTACCTCCTTGCAAGGCAAGTAGGGGCTTGCTCAAAATCGCGACGCATTCAAATGAAAAACACGTAAGAACACGACAAAGATGCATCTAACAAAAGAAAAATCATATGCCTCATCCATGTGACGGAAATATCTAAAAGGAAAACCGTCTAAATAATGCATGATCCTTATAAGCCACTAATATCATAAAGCATGGAAAAATATTCGCCTCCTAGCGGTGCAAGTCTAATGATAATTTTGAACCCCGTCTACTATTTGCTTGGTCAAAAGCGATAAAATGGAAGATGGAAATGAAATCCTCGTGACGTTATTAAGCACAATAGCATATGGAATTCACGTTTCTCAAATAAATGAGACACAAGGATCGTCCCGTCTCACTATGCAACTTCAAAGGCAAATGATTCAAGAAGGATAAAAGGAAATTGAGATTTGAGTCTAAGTGCTTGCAAAACTTTCATTTCAACACTTTGCTTTCTTTTTCTTTTTCTTTCTTTTTGATTTGCATTTTGGTTTGCAATTTTTGGCATGAAAGCACACGGTTTCCGTCAAGGACATGCGGTCGGAACCAACAATAGGGGTATCCCCACCGTAGTGGCATCGAAAGGGACCCTAGATAAGGGTCCACTAGAATCCCTAGAAGTTCCGTTTTGCATTTCCTCGACGAAAACAAGAGAAGATGATAATTGACTCAATATTTTCAGCTTGTTTGATTTGTTTCCTTTGTTGAGCAAAAGTGGAAGAACAATGAATCATGGTTGGTTGCATAGCAAGAACGGTCACCTAAGAATCCTTTCTACCATCGGAATATTCACATCAATTGAGGTTGTCGAGGTGGAATAAGCGCAAACTCGTGACTCGGCATTAGTAGACGGGTCAAAACTCACTAGATATGCACAACCCAGGACGTCTAAAATTCCACGATTAAGATGAACACTTTATGAATAAAAAAAAGTAGCAAAAAGGGACTATGCACATTCAACAAGTTTTCCAAAAAGACAATAATTAAAATATTTTTCTAAATGCAACTATATGCCATGATGCAATCTAGCATATATACAACTTAAATGCACATGCTCTAACCGACTATATGACACATAAGCTAATGCTATCTCCTAACAGCACACAAGTGGCACACACGCCAATCAACAAAATTCACACCATCGTCATCAACACATCCCGTCCTCAAGTAAGAAGGAAAGGAGATAAGGGAGAAGAGAAATAGGAAAGATCTCACCAAAGCGTCTTCATTTTCCCTTTTTCGTGCCTCTTATGATGTGGGGCGCACCTATGGATGGAGATAAAAAGAAACACACGGCAATATATACAAAATAAACTATATACAAACTAATCTAAACATATATTTTTTGGAAAATTTTCAAATTTTTCGATTTTTAGGCATTTTTCAACTTTTTTTTTTTTTTTTTTTTTTTTTTGTCAAAAATCAACGATATATACAAAAGAAATAAAATCCTCCCCACACTTAAGTCTTACTCGTTTTTCGAGTAAGTGACTCAAATATGAAAGGAGGAAAAAAAAGAAAAGGAAAACAAAACAATTTTTTGGGTTTTTCAAATTTTTTGGGAATTCCCTCCCCACACTTAGTATTTACATGGTGTGAGCCTGTGAGGGGTGAATTCAAAACAAATAACATGTTTTTGGGTTTTTAATTATTTTGAAAAATAAAAACTTGTTTTTGGGGGTTTTTGATTTTTGATGAATAATCACAATATAAACAATATATACAAGAGGGTGAACTAAATGCAAAATGATATAATACAAGGTGCATGCTCTAAGGAAATGCAAGCTAAACTATATGCTAATCTAGAATCTCGTTGTGGCGGTAAAATGCATAAATGCACGCCCCTCATGGGGGTACCAACCACAAGAAAGTCTAGTGTGCCATATCGGAGTCTCGTCGTGGCGGTAAAATGCATAAATGCACGCCCCTCATGGGGGTACCAACCACGGGAAAGTCTAAAAATGACACCAAACAAAAATGCAACTACGCTATATGGATGCAAGGCTAACATGTGACGATATGTTACAAAATTAAATTCTAATGCAAGCTTAAATGGATGCAACTAAATGGATAACGAAACTAAGATATAATACAAGTATCTAAATGCATGCAAAAATATAAACATGATGAAGATTTGGATTAAAAGGGATCATACTCATGGGTTTCCGGCCTCAGGAGTATCCAATGAAATCAGAGGATGTAGTATCAAATTGGCCATGACCGGCCTTTGCAAAAGACACATCTACATCCCTGGCTCCCGAACCAGAGCCGCCACCCTCCACAATCTCGAACCGGGGACCTATCCTGTCAAACCACTCGGCATTCTATGCCGCAGTCTCTGGGTCCACCTCCTCCTCATCAACGACCGGCTGAGCAAAAACCGGTGCAGAATAGTAGTCATGCTGAACACTGAAATCTCCGAACACCCTAGAACCCTGGTCATACCCGCCCTCTGGCCACATGAAATAGGACTGATGTGGGCCAACTGGCTCCATATACCCCTCCCTACACCAGTTATCGTAAGAAGGGTATTGGCCAAGAGCCAAGTCATAATACATCCTATCCACCCTCTGTGACAAAAGAGCTCTCTCCCTAGCTTCCTCTTCTCGCCACTTAGCTGCCGCCTCTCTTTCCCTAGCCGCCGCCTCTCTATCCGTAGCCGCCGCTTCGGAGGCCAAATTCATATCGGCCATGAACTGAATCAAGGAAGGATACAAAGGTGGGTAACTAGGAGTGGTGGAAGTGGATGCCTCGGGTTGGGATGAATTAGGCCAAGGACGCCATTGTTGTTGCTGGGAAAAGGGGTTCACATAAGGCAAGGTGGTGGAAGTGGGGCCTTACTGCTCTCTCCTATATGTAGTGACGGGGGCAGTGGGATCTCGCCTAAATGCGGTAATTGGAGCTAGTTGATCTTCCGGGTTATCCTCAAGTGGTGGTGGAGGGTTCTCCTCCTCTAGGGGAAGGAGATAGTGCGCACTATCAGGAACCACTTTCATTGCCGCACTATTCGGGAGGGGAATAGAATTGACCCCTCGAATCCTCCAGTACATCTTCCCGTCCTCAACTCTCTTCACTACCCACTCAAGCTTCGTTGTAATGTAATCCTCCGTCAACAAGGAGCATCCCCCCAAACACCTCAAATTTCGCTCATCCAGAGCGTTCTTACAAAGAGCATGGGCAATCTTGGTTACAATTCCCCCAACATGGATACCGGTCGGGCTAAATGGATCATTGGAAATTTTCTGAAAGTGGAGAACGACATGGTGACCAATGTTGACTCCAAATTTATTCGGCTTTTGGAACAAGTAAGCCGCCAAAATCGAGAGCTCATCGGCCCGAAAATTATGACACTCCTCCCTCCCAAACAAAGACCACCCCATAAAGCGATGCCAAATCCGAATGGCGGCATTGTGGCAAGCATTTGCCGGTTTCTTAGCCCCTTTCTCAACCTCCATCCCCGAAATAGCAGTCCACACATCATTCAAATTAAAGGTTTCGGGGACTTTATAAGACTTATGAAATTTAACCCCCAAAACCTTGCAAAATTTTTCAAGGGGAAGGCTAAAAGCAATATTCAAGAGGCGAAAAGAAACCATTTTTACCATACCCGTGTTCCGATCTTTCTCATGACTAAAGGAACTTAAAAACTCCCATGTAAGACGGGGGTAAGTATGGAAGTGCTGACCGTAGAGTTCCCCCATACCCAAACCTTTAAAAAGCTCAAGGGTGACCGTATCAAGCCCGAAGTTTCGCATAGTATTCCCACAAATGAAGCGAGAGTGGGGAAGGTTTATGCGTTTTAAACATTGAAACTTACCTCGCGCAATTTCGCTTACGAAGACGATATCGGGAAAATCGTCATCCGGACCCATTCCCGCCGTTACTTGCTGAAGTCTAGCCTCCAACTCCGCCTCAAGCTGAACCCTTGTTCTTTTCCTTGGTGGTTGTTGAGCCATGGAGTTTTTCGTAATAGTCAATTGAAAGGGGAAAAAATTAGGGAAAAATTGGGGTTTTTGAGTTGTGGGATGAATTTGGGTGATGTAGTGGGTTAATTTTTGGTTTAATGTTGGATTGATGGAGTTTTGAGGTGATTTTAGTGAGTTTTTTTTTTGTGGAGTTTTGAAGGTGGAAAGAGAAAGAAAGAAGAATAAATGAAGAAGAATGAAGGAGAATGTGAGGCTCACGAGTGATTTTAAGTCTCGGGTGAGGTCTGGGCCGGTCCAGGCACCGGCCGCCGGTCGACCAGCCTGGAACCCAAGTCAGATTTTTGATTTTTTTGGTTTTTGGGAAATTTGCGTGTTCAGGTGTTTCTGGCCGGTCGGCACACCGGCCGCCGGCTGCCCGGCCAGGAACACAGCTCAAAATATTCAAGTTCAAATTTTTCGATTATATGGTGCTCTGGGCCGGTTGTCAGACCGGCCGCCGGTCCACCGGCCTAGAACACAGGCCAAAATTTTCCAAAAAACCAACTTCTATGATAATGTGCTCCAGGCCGGTCGGCACACCGACTGCCGGTCCATCGGCCTGGAATACCTGCACTTAAATTCTCATTCTTCAAAATTAACCTTCTGGAGTGCTCTGGGCCAGTCGACACACCGGCTGCCGGCCTACCGGCCTGGAGCACTTCTTCTCTTCTTCATCTCGCCTTCAAGTTCACAAGAAAGAAACCCAAGTCACCAACAATATCTACCCAACCAACATATTCCCAAAGACACGGTTTTGATCCAAACCCGACTACAAGTGTTTCAAACCGACCTAAAACTTCTTCCAAAGACGAAATACCCGAGTACACAAAACCAAATCTTCACAACTACTCCTAAAATGCATGCTATATAAAAAAAATTGGTGGTTGTTGAGGGACTCCACCAAACCTAACAAATCATAAGAACTTACAAATAGGACTCTTCCTCGGGAAGTGGATCCCCAAGGAAGAGTACTTCCACCGTTCCTTTTTCATCTCCATCGAAGTATCTCTTTACTCGATGCCCATTGACTTTGAAATTACCACCTTCTTCGCTCCAAAGTTCAAAAGCCCCATGTGGTGATATGTCGAGAACTTTGAAAGGACCCGACCATCTCGATCGTAGCTTCCCCGGAAACAACTTGACCCTAGAATTATAGAGTAAGACTTGATCACCCACTCTTACATCTTTATCAACCAATTTGGCGTCATGCCATTTCTTTGTTTGCTCTTTGTAAATCTTTGAGCTCTCGTAGGCATCAAGTCTTAGTTCTTCAAGTTCACTCATTTGGAGAAAACGTAGCTCTCCGGCCATATCAATGTCAAAGTTCATTTACTTTAAAGCCCACCATGCCTTGTGCTCCAACTCGATTGGAAAATGGCAAGCTTTGCCATAGACAAGCTTGTAGGGAGTTGTGCCGAGGGGCGTTTTGAAGGCGGTGCGAAGGGCCCATAGAACATCCGGAAGCTTTTGGGACCAATCCTTCCTACCTTTGCTTGTGGTCTTCTCCAAGATGACTTTTATTTGACGGTTTGAGACCTCTACTTGCCCACTTGTTTGAGGGTGGTAGGCAAGAGCGGTCTTGTGAGTGACACCATGAGAAGAGAGCAAGATCTTGAAAGTGCTCTTCCTAAAGTGCGAACCCCCATCACTAATCACCACTCTCGGGGTCCCAAACCTTGGAAAGATAGTGTTTTTGAAGAGCTTGATAACAACTTTAGCATCATTTGTTGGGGTAGCAACGACTTCAATCCACTTGGACACATAGTCCACCGCTACCAAAATGTACTCATTCCCACAAGAGTTGGGGAATGGTCCCATGAAATCAACTCCCCAACAATCAAGAAGCTCAATCTCAAGAATGTTTTGAAGGGGCATCTCATTTCTTTGACTTATATTCCCCGTTCGTTGACATCGATCACAAGATTTGACAAAGTAGTGGATATCCTTGAATATAGATGGCCAAAAGAAACCACCTTGTAACACCTTTGCAATGGTGCGAGAGGTACCAAGGTGGCCCCCATAGGCCGAGTTGTGAATTCTATCGACTATCTCCATGCCTTCTTCCCTAGGAACACATCTTCAAAACATGCCATCACCACACTTGCGAAAAAGATGTGGGTCATTCCAAAAATAGCGTTTTGAGTCATGCTTCAACTTCCTCCTAGCTCTAGCATCCAACTCTTCCGGAATAAACCCGCTCACAATCAAATTTGCCAAGTCCGCAACCCATGGTGATTTACCACCTATCATCATCAAACTATCTTCTCTCAACCACTCATTGATCGGGCCACTCTCATCCTTCAACCCATGATCTTCGGTAGTCAATCAAGATAGGTGGTCGGCAACAACATTCTCCGACCCCGCCTTGTCTTTAATTTCCAAGTCAAACTCTTGAAGTAAAAGAACCCACCTCAAGAGCCTTGGCTTTGCATCCTTTTTCACTAACAATTGTCTCAAGGCGGAGTGATCCGAGTATACCACAACCTTAGAACCAACAAAGTATTGCCGGAACTTTTCCACGGCATGAACAATGGCTAGCATTTCCTTTTCCGTCATAGAGAAGTTGACTTGGGCTTGATCAAGAGTTTTGCTTGTGTAGTAGATTACATGGTGCCTCTTGTCCACAACTTGGCCAAGCACCGCCCCGACCGCATAATCGGAGGCGTCACACATAACTTCGAAGGGAAGGCTCCAATCCGGTGAGCGGATTATGGGAGCCGTCACAAGGGCCTCCTTCAACCTACAAAAAGCACTCAAGCAAAATTTATCAAATACAAATGGGGTGTCTTTGAGAAGAAGAGAAGTTAAAGGCTTGGCTATTTTAGAAAAATCTTTGATGAAACGTCGGTAAAAACCCGCATGGCCTAGAAAGCTTCTCACTCCCTTCACATTTGTAGGGGGTGACAAGTTTTCTATTACCGAAACCTTAGCCATATCAACTTCTATCCCTCTCTTAGACACGATGTGGCCAAGCACAACCCCCTCCTCCACCATAAAGTGGCATTTCTCCTAATTGAGGACGAGGTTGTGCTCCTCACATCTTTGCAAAACATGAGACAAATTCATTAGCCCAAGATCAAATGAGTCTGCATGGACACTAAAGTCGTCCATGAAGACCTCCATACTCTTCTCAAGAAAATCGGTAAAAATAGCCGTCATACATCTTTGGAGCGTCCCCGGAGCATTACAAAGCCCAAAGGGTATCCTCTTATAAGCATAAACTCCTATGGGACAAGTGAATGTGGTTTTCTCTTGGTCTTCCGGGTAGTCATGGTTCCGGGCCGGGTTCGGGCCGGGCCGGGCTGACCCGGTGGCGGGCCGGGTTCACCTGGTCTGACCCGGGCCAGGCCCGTTGGGGAGGGCGGGCTGAGCCGGGCCGGGCCGGGCTGGATGAGTGTTGACCCGGGCCTGGCCCGTGGGGTTGGGGGGGCGGGTTTATTCCGGGCCGGGCCGGGCCTGAGAGTAGTTCGATTTTTTTTTTTTTTTGAACTTAAATGTGGGGGAAAGAAAAAAAAATAATACGATAATTGGTAGCTTACATAATTAAAATGGTTTACATTCCTCCATAATAGAATCGCCTTACATACTCATGACTTACATAATACGATAATTAAATAATTAGTAACTTACAATCTTACATAATTAAAATGGCATACATTCCTCATTTCCTTCATAATAGAAACGACTTACATATTAAATGACTACGAATTGAAATATTACATGACGTGGAGAGACAAACTATAAAATACATACTATAAAGAACACAATGTAAGAGACAAAATATAAAAGACATAATGGGTTTTTAATTTTTTTTTAAAAAGGGCTTGATCAAAATGAATATAACTCTTTCAAATAATACCAAATTAATTTAATTTGATATTAAGTAAAAAAATTATAATTATTAAGGTGCCTACGTATCTCGAAAGAATCAAAGCCGACGTAGTTCTTTACTTACCCGACTTACCTTTTTATGGATTGGAGGTGTATCTTTAGTTCCCGGATGATGCATCGGTAGCCACTATCTCGTCGGCTTCTAATGGGTCGAACTCCTTTGCCCCTTGACGTCTTATCTTGGCTAGATCCCAATCTCTTTTGCACACACACATCTTTACGGTTGGGGGAGCCAAACGAGATCTTTTATCATCTAGAACTCTTCCACCTGCACTAAAAGCGGATTCCGACGCAACCGTAGAAGCGGGAACAACAAGCACATCTCTAGCTATTTTTGATAGTAAGGGGAATTGGATGGAACGGGCTTTCCACCAAAGAAGGATGTTGAAATCCGTATCATTAGTATCAACCCCATGCGTTAAATAATCGTCAAGTTCTTTTGTAGCGAGAGTAGAAGTGGAGGACGATGAGGATTGGGTTCTCCGAAATAAAATAGAATGAAGTTGGTCGTCGAAACGAGCGCTTTTTGTAGTTACGGAACTACTAGAAGAAGACTCCCCCTTATCCTTAGCATAAATCTTACATAATTCACGTAAAACATCAATACATTTTTGGACATATATTTCAACATCAAAGTCGATAATATTAAGCATTTCATAATAAAAGAGTAAACTATTAGTTAAACCTATTTGTTTAACACATGGATCTAATAAGGAAGCTACGCCATATATATATGGAAAAGAAGTAAAATATTTTACCCATTTTGTTTTCATATCATCAACAATTGGTATTAAACATGGTTCAACATTTTCAGCAGTTTTAAAAGCAATAACAATTTTTAAACATTCAAGTATAACTAAATGAACATTAGGCTCGTACACAAGAGAAAAAACGTTGGTGGCATTGTAATACGGTTTTAATAAGTTACAAACATTAGCGGCAATTGTCCACATACTATTATCAATCATTGCATCTTCATCACGTTGGTGACTATTATAAAACTCAGTTAAAACATTTTTATACCTTAAAGCTTGTTTAATCAATTTATATGTCGAGTTCCACCTAGTGGCACAATCGGTACCCCATTGTTTATTTCGTAACCCATGTTTATCACATAATGTTTTCCATTTTGTTTTCATCGATCTAGCATTTCTAGTCCAATTAATACAAGTTTTAATGGGTTCTAAAAGTGGTGCTAAAAAAGCAAGTCCTTCTTGAGCCGACAAATTAATAATATGGGCACAACACCTAACATGCACAAGATCACCATTTAGCAATATATCATCCATTTGAAGAACATAATCAATACATTTAGTATTAGCCGATGCATTGTCAAAAGAGATGGAGAAAAGCTTTTTAGTCAAATTAAATTTATCTAACGTTTTCTTAAGACGCAAATAAATGTTATAACCGGTGTGTTTTTCTTCCATGATATCAAAAGCAATAATACGTTTTTGTAGAAAAAAATCATTATCAATCCAATGGACGGTAACACACATAAATGGATTATTTTGTTTTGAAGTCCATGTGTCACTAGTTAATGCTACTCTACCATCAAAATTAGCAAAATATGCAATCAATTCTTTTTTTTGTTCTTTATATTGTTCCATAGTACGATCTTTCAAAGTGTGACGGTTAACATGAGAATAAGACGGTTGTAAAGCAAGCCTATTAAAATTTTCCAAATTTACACTTTCACCATAAGTAAAAGGCAACTCTTCAAGATTAACAAAAGTGGCCATATGATCAATCATATTTTTTTGGGAATAAAAGAAAGGCTTACCTCCGCCGGCTTGTTCACTCATGAAACCGCTTAGTTGAGTTTGAGTTTGGCTACCAACACCACTTGCGGTGATACCATGGTCGTTCCTCAAGTGCCGACTCATACTTCCAAACCCGGTTCCAATGGACCAAGCATAAGATTTCATAATCTTTTTTATGTCACGGCAAACCGTGCATACACAACGAAAATGCCTTGGTTTATTTGGGACGGGCACTTTCTCGTAATATTTCCATACATAGGACACTTTTCCTGATGGTTTACTTCCACCCGCTTCTTCTTCTTCTTCTCCTTGTTCAACTTCTTCATTACGGTTAGAACCTACAATAAATTAAAATAATATAATTAGATATGTGAAATTGTGAATCAAAAAAAAATTGTAGTAAAATAAATAATAACACTAATTAAAAATCGAAATTGAAATATAATAATAACACTAATTGAAAAAAAAATTATTACCTTGAGACGCAAACATGGCTTCAAATTCTTCCGGAGTATAATCTCTTCCCTCTTCCATTTTTTATATAATTATAATTTTTATATTTTTATATAATAGTAAGTATTAAAATTATATTGTAACTATTATAAAAACTTGAAAATTGATATATGTAAAAATGTAGAATAGAATAGATAGAGAAGTGAGAAAGTGTGAGGATTAGAATAGAATAGATAGAGAAGTGAGAAAGTGTGAGGATTAGTGTTAGAATTAGGGGGTATTTATAGGAAATTAAGTAGGGAAAAAACAAAAAAAAAATTAAAAAAAAAAAAAGAAAAATGGCATATAGCCGTTGGTCCAACGGCTCTTTGGGTGGGGCGGGCCAAGGGCGGGCCGGGCCGGGCCGGCCAGGAGGGCGGGCTGGGGAGCGGGCTGGAGAGCGGGCCGGGCTTATAATCATGGACCCGGGCCCGGCCAGGGGGGAGGGGCGGGCTGGAACGGGCCTGGCAACGGGCCGGGCCGGGCCTGGTCATAGTAGCCCGATGGCCGGGTCGGGCCGGGCCGGGCCGGGCTGACCCGCCCTTTTCCCCATGTCTACTTCCGGGTGTATGGGGATTTGGAAAAACCCGGAATAACCATCTAGAAATGAATAGTAAGAATGCCCCGCTAACCTTTCAAGCATTTGGTCAATAAAGGGGATGGGGTAGTGGTCTTTGAGGGTGGCGGCATTTAATTTGCGATAGTCAATGCACATCCGCCACCCGGTCACGGGTCTAGAAGCTAAGAGAGTCCCATCCTCTTGTTCCACCATAGTTACCCCTCCTTTCTTAGGCACTACATGGACGAGACTCACCCAAGAGCTATCGGTTATTTGGTAGATTATCCCGGCCTCTAGCAACTTCATCACCTCATTTTTCACCACTTCCGCCATCTTAGGGTTCAACCTACGTAGCCCATCTACCTTAGGTTTGCTACCCTCCTCCAAGACAATCCTATGCATGCAAAGATTAGGACTTAAACCTTTTATATCATCAATGCTATAGCCAAGTGAGCCCCTATGAGTTTTCAAGATTTTCAAAAGTTCAAGTTCTTGGCCTTCACTCAAATTAGCATTAATGATAACGGGATAAGTCTCTCCCTCACCTAAAAAAGAGTACTTAAGTGAGGGAGGTAAGGGCTTAAGTTGTACCTTTGGAGGGAGAAGGCCCTCCACCTTCTTCATTAGCTCATCATCTACCTCGTGGTCATCTCCCATCTCCTCATCATGGAGTGCCACTTGTAGAGCTTCTTCTTCACACTTCTCCTCTTCATGCACCTTCTCAACCACTTCTTCAATGACTTCTACCGAGCAAGCTTTGTGACACATTGGTCCCTTCACTAGATGAGGAAGATTATATTCAAGGGTTTCGTTTCCCACCCTAAAGGTTAGCCGCCCGTCCCTCACATCAATGAGGACTCCTCCGGTAGCCAAAAAGGGCCTACCGAGGATGATGGGAGTGTGGCTATCCTCCGGGATATCTAGGACAACGAAATCCGTGGGGATCACAAATTTGCCAACTTTAACGGGTACGTCCTCAAGCACACCCAAAGGTTGCTTAACGGACCTATCCGCTAGTTGTAGAGTCATAGAAGTGTGGGTTAAACTTTCAAGTCCAATCCTTTTAGCAATAGTTAAGGGAATGACACTTACACTTGCACCATTGTCACATAATGCCCTTGAAATCATGACTCCCCCCACAACACAAGGGATAGAGAACCTTCCGGGGTCCCCAAGTTTTTTTGGCATTTTGAAAGAGTTAGGATTAATGAGGAGAGCACTACACTCCGCCTCCATAATCATAACATCTTGGGTACCCAAAGTCCTCTTATGAGTCAAGATGTCTTTTAGAAATTTTGAGTAAGTGGGCATATTCAATATAACATCGGTGAAAGGTAAGGTCACTTCAAGTCCCTCATGCATTTTTCTAAATTGGGGAACTTGAAGTTTTCCTTAGTTTTCAAAGCTCTAGAGGGGTAGGGGATATCGGAAACAACAAGTGGAGAACTAAAAGATACCTTTGGAATGGGAGTTTTCTTGGTTACCTTAGCTCTTGCTATTGGTTGTACCTCTACTCCTTCATCATTGGCATCCTTGATCATCTCCTCTTCATAAGGCATAATTTCGACATACCCATCTTCTCCCTCTTTGGGTTGATCATCTTCACCCTTGCCATCATCTTTTAACTCCAAGGTAGGAGTCAAAATGGGCTCTTCGAATTCTTCTCCTTCCTCAACATGCTCATCATTTGGAATCTCATCATTCATCATATCGATGTAGGGGTTATGAAGCACAAGTCCACTTCTTAAAGTAACCGCACATGCGTGGTGACTTGTTGAAGCATCCTTGGAGCTTTTCCCTTGAGCAAGTAGACCTCCCGGAGGCCTTTGAGGATTGTTCAAAGCTTGAGAAGCTAACCTAGCTTCTAATTCCCTCACTTCTTTCTTGTGAGCATTGGTGACATTTTACAAAGCCAAGTTGTTTTGGATCTCCATGTTTTTGACTAGTTGCAAAATGATAACACTTTATTTTACGTATTTTTGCTCCACATTTTATCCCTTATTTGCGCAATTTAATAACTCGAGTTAACGTTATTTACTTATTTTATTCTTATATTAGCGTATTAGTCGGTTAATTTTAAATAATGATTGTTTATACTATTTCTCGGAATTTTGGTACTGCTCTCGTATTTTTGTATTTATAGGTTCAAATCGAGTAGAGACCGAGTGAGAAAAGCGGGTTAAGACGAGAGTGTGTCCAAGAGCAAATTATCATTTGGGCCTAAACATGTGCCAACTTGTCTCACTTGTTGAGGCCACAAGCCCACAATTGCCAAGAATGGGTTGGCAACAAAAAAAGAAGACAGGAAGAAGATAGAAAAAGAAGAAAGAAGAAAATAAAAGAAGGGGGGCCCACCTGTTTTGGAAGGAGCCGAAAAGAAACAGCAAGAAAGAAGAAAATAAGAGGGGGAGGAGTTTTGAGCAGCCAAAAAGAAGAAAAAGGCAGAGGAAGAAGGAGACGGACGAACAATAGGGTAGTAGTAGTTTTAGGGTAGAATTTCTATTTTTACTTTTAAAAATCCATTAAAAACTCCATCTTTTCCATTTCTTAGCTTAGATTAGTAGTTTAGTCTTTCAATTTACATTAATTGTATGAAGAATTTCTCATCTTATTCATCTTTAATTCAAGTTCGGTATAATTTTCTATCTCTCTTCTAATTTATTTAAAGTTGTTGTCTTTATTTATTTATGCAATTTATTAGTTAAAGTTTCCATCTTTATTAGTATTATCATGTTTATTGTTATAATTAGAATAGTTGCTTATATGTTTAATTTTAATTTAGAAACGATTAGTGAGTAGGAATCTCACTAGGGTTCGATTAGACCCCGACTTGTTTATTTTACATGACTAGGTCTCGGTTTTTATGAGTTGTTGAATAATCGGTTGAGATTGGTTAAGGAAATTATATTGTTGTTTTTGTGTCTTGACCTTCCTCCTTGACCCTTGTCCACCGGTGGGAACCGGTTAGGTTTGGGATTATGGTTATTTCACTTGGCTAGTTTCACCGACTTAGGTTGAACACGGGAGTGGGAACCGAGGTGGGGTGCCCTTGACCTTCAATTAGAAGCCTACCCTTGGGAAAGGGAGGGGGATAATTGGGAAATTAGATGCGGACCTAACGACTTAGACCATCGCTAGGATACCATGGGAGTGGGTTCTAGTTGTGTCCTAAGATACCGGTTGCGAACCCGGGAGGGAGGTAATCGGGACTACTTGTATTGACCGCGAACCCGGGAGGGAGGCGGGAGATACCTTGAGGCGTTTTCCCCTTAAACCGATTGCTTGACAACTAGTTAAAGAGGCTTATAAATGTGAAAGAAACTTGTTGGTGGTGTAATCGAGCCCTAGGCCTTTCTTATTGTTTAGACCATTACTTTTGTTACTTGTTTAGTTTTTAGCTTAGATATTAGCTTAATCTTTACCACTTCATGATTTGCGTAGCTAGCTTATAATTTAAGACGCACTTGTACTCAATCCTTGACCTCTCTGTGGATCGACCTCGACTACCGCTACTACATTAGTAGTTGAGTTTAATAAATTTTGTTTTGACCGGGGGAAGGCGACAAAAATTCCCGCGTCAAAAATGGCGCCGTTGCCGGGGAGGTCAACGGATTGATATTAGTTAGTCTTAGATTTGTTAGATTACGTTTCTTTTGTGTTTTAATATGTTGTTCTATCTTGGTTTTCCTCAATATGATGATGAAGAATTTTGGGTTTATATTGATAGACTTATGCAATTTCTTGACTCACTAGATGACCATGGTTTTAGTGAGGAAGAAATGCGTCTTACAATTGAGTATGGTATGAATTGTCATGTTAGATCTTTGCTTGATTCTTTATGTGATGGTGATTTATCTTCTAAATCGGATGATGAAGCTTATGATCTTTTTGGTTGGTTGAATCGTGAAAGTAGAAAGCCTAATTTTTCTTTGTTGTTGAGTATTGAGGAGAACACTATTGTTGATGTTGATGAGGCTTTTGGGCCTTTAAATGATGATGTTGAGGATAATGAGGGTGTTATTAAAGTTGACAATTTGCTTGATGATTCTTGTACACCCTTTGATGTGAATGTTGTTATGACAAGTGATGATTATGTGGTGTGTGAGCCGAGTACACTTGATATGGATGTGGTTGAGAAATTTGGGGTATGTAAGGTGGAGCCTTTGAGTGATATCTCTCCTTTTGATGATGTCTTTTCAAGTGAAGAGGAGTGTATGGATTTTGATGAAACTTTGCTTGTGCCTAGTGATCTAAATTCCTTTGATAATGGACCTATTTTGGATGAGCATATTGATAATTCTTGGAAAGCCCAAGTAGATGCTATTGAAGCCGCCTTAAATGGTAGTGGAAATAGTTACCTTGAAAGTTGTGAGTGTAGCTACTCGGAGGACACCTTGAGAGAGATAGAGGCCTCTTTTATGGATGAAATGGCCAAGAGTGAAGAGGGTGTCATTATGGTAAATCATTTGCTTGATGGTTTGTTGACTAAGAAAGATGGTTTGGATGAAAAACAAGGTAGTGGATGTGTGAAAGTGGTAGAGGATGATATTGAGAATCTTTTTGAGGTGTCTTCTTTTGAAAATCCCACTTATACATGTCTCTTATCTAAGAGAGTTTCCCTTGTTCCATCTTTCCCTCTTCTTTACCCTCCTCCTTGTTTAAGCCCTTCACCCATTCTTGCTTGTGATGAGTTTGATGATTCCTTGCCTTTGCCTCTTGTTGGATGCTTAGACATTAGTGACAATACACCCCTTGAACCTAAGTGTGGGGAGAGTACTCAAGACTCCAAAATGATGAAGTGTCCTAATGCTTATTTGCTTGAGTTTCCATATCCCTTGTTTGAGTTTAATGATATTGAGGAAAGTGTGAGGGATGAATCATATTGGGACTTAGCTTATAAAAGCGGGAAAGGGCAAAGGAAAAGAAAAAAGAAGAAGCCTTGTGAAATTGGGATATGTGAGTATGATGATGAGACTTGTTATCTTGGGTATCGATTGTGGGACCCCGGAATTTGATGAGGTTGAATTTTTGGTTTGGCGGTTACCTTAAAACCGCGCTTCTTGGGAGGCAACCCAAGCATCTTGTACATATTTATGCTTTGGTTTGTTTTGTTTACATGTGTGTAGGTACCCATTTTTGTGAGCTCCAAATACCAACAAGAAGATGATGGGTAGAAGTAGAAGATTCAAGAATCACTTCACCTAATAAATGCTTGAAGATTGTGCTCACACGGTAATATTCTTTGCCCATCCTCTCTTTTTACCTTCCCTTGTTCTTAGACATTGAGGACAATGTCACATTTAAGTGTGGGGAGGATTGTTATTGTTGGCTGGATGGAGTGGTTGTTGTTGGATTGTGTATGGATGTTGGTGGTGTGATACTTGTGAATATGTGATTTGGAGTGTTGGTTGACTTTGGTGGTGTCTTGTTGTTTTGTGTCGTGTAGGTTAGTTAATATTTCTTGTCTTAGTAGTATCATGTGTAGGGTTACTTGTACTTATTGTGTATAATCGTGAAAATTCTTAAATTGTGAAAAATTTCAAAAATTTCCAAAAACTTGCAGTTTCTTTTTAATAGTTTTGCTTATTCTATTTGATTTAGTCATTTTTCTAGTTTTCAAATTTTGTGAAAAGAATGATTTTTAAACACTTGAATCTACACTTTAGCATTGTGTATAGTCTAATTTTGTGTCATGGGGTGTTTGAGGGGTGAGCTTTCTACTACCATCGCCACCTCTTCCGATGTGACGTTTCCTTGACTAACTTGACTTTAGGTGACCTTCTACGCATGGCGAAACCACATTAAACCACAAAAACCTACCCATTCACTTATTCCATCCAAAATATAAAAAAAAATATACAACTCCACAATAATTAGTGAGTTCTTTTCATCTTATGCAAACTAGTCTCAAAACAAATATCCCCAAGAAAACACAAAAAAAAGGGGTTTAGAAAAAGAAAAAAAAAAGAGAAGAAGGAAACAAAAAAAAAAAAAAGGGAAGGAAAAGAAAAAAGGAAAACACCAAAAGAAAAAAAAAGGGGTTGGAAATAATTATCTCCTCGATTTATCACCATAAAGAGCCTACCAATTGACCGAGTCATGAGGAAGGAAGATAGTGGTGGTGAGTCGGCTCTCGTTCTCATTAAATAAGTCAAATAAGGGGTCAATTTCATTTTTCAAATGACTTATTTGCTAAAGGCTCACTTTACACTTTATCCACTTTTACCATATCGCCAAGTTTAGTTGGGACGACCCTAGTAAAGTCATACTCGTATATAGTGTTTCTAATGTCGGAAGAGATCTCGCTCCATCTCCACCTTACCCCTTGACAAGTCCTAAACCAAGGTTAGAAGATGCACAATGAGACGGTGTCGGTTTTGGAGTGTTTGATTGTTATCCTTTATGCTTAAATTGAATTTTAGAATTGTGACTTTTGAATGAGAATTTGTTTAGTTGCCTTGATGAGGGAGGTGACGTATTTTGATTAGAAATGACCATTTTGTTTGATTTAGTGCTTAATGCATGGTTGTTTCGCAATTTTGGCAAGACCCTACTTGCCTTGCAAGGAGATACTCTACCTCATGAGTATTTCTTTGTGAGTTGAAAGGACGGAGTGAGCCCGTTAATTGTCTCATATCGGCTATTATATTTATATGTTTGTTTGTTAATAAATGTGTGATTGTCTTAGTTTAGAGACCTTACTCGAGGACGAGTAAGAGATAAGTGTGGGGAGATTTGATAACACTTTATTTTACGTATTTTTGCTCCACATTTTATCCCTTATTTGCGCAATTTAATAACTCGAGTTAACGTTATTTACTTATTTTATTCTTATATTAGCGTATTAGTCGGTTAATTTTAAATAATGATTGTTTATACTATTTCTCGGAATTTTGGTACTGCTCTCGTATTTTTGTATTTATAGGTTCAAATCGAGTAGAGACCGAGTGAGAAAAGCGGGTTAAGACGAGAGTGTGTCCAAGAGCAAATTATCATTTGGGCCTAAACATGTGCCAACTTGTCTCACTTGTTGAGGCCACAAGCCCACAATTGCCAAGAATGGGTTGGCAACAAAAAAAGAAGACAGGAAGAAGATAGAAAAAGAAGAAAGAAGAAAATAAAAGAAGGGGGGCCCACCTGTTTTGGAAGGAGCCGAAAAGAAACAGCAAGAAAGAAGAAAATAAGAGGGGGAGGAGTTTTGAGCAGCCAAAAAGAAGAAAAAGGCAGAGGAAGAAGGAGACGGACGAACAATAGGGTAGTAGTAGTTTTAGGGTAGAATTTCTATTTTTACTTTTAAAAATCCATTAAAAACTCCATCTTTTCCATTTCTTAGCTTAGATTAGTAGTTTAGTCTTTCAATTTACATTAATTGTATGAAGAATTTCTCATCTTATTCATCTTTAATTCAAGTTCGGTATAATTTTCTATCTCTCTTCTAATTTATTTAAAGTTGTTGTCTTTATTTATTTATGCAATTTATTAGTTAAAGTTTCCATCTTTATTAGTATTATCATGTTTATTGTTATAATTAGAATAGTTGCTTATATGTTTAATTTTAATTTAGAAACGATTAGTGAGTAGTAATCTCACTAGGGTTCGATTAGACCCCGACTTGTTTATTTTACTTGACTAGGTCTCGGTTTTTATGAGTTGTTGAATAATCGGTTGAGATTGGTTAAGGAAATTATATTGTTGTTTTTGTGTCTTGACCTTCCTCCTTGACCCTTGTCCACCGGTGGGAACCGGTTAGGTTTGGGATTATGGTTATTTCACTTGGCTAGTTTCACCGACTTAGGTTGAACACGGGAGTGGGAACCGAGGTGGGGTGCCCTTGACCTTCAATTAGAAGCCTACCCTTGGGAAAGGGAGGGGGATAATTGGGAAATTAGATGCGGACCTAAGGACTTAGACCATCGCTAGGATACCATGGGAGTGGGTTCTAGTTGTGTCCTAAGATATCGGTTGCGAACCCGGGAGGGAGGTAATCGGGACTACTTGTATTGACCGCGAACCTGGGAGGGAGGCGGGAGATACCTTGAGGCGTTTTCCTCTTAAACCGATTGCTTGACAACTAGTTAAAGAGGCTTATAAATGTGAAAGAAACTTGTTGGTGGTGTAATCGAGCCCTAGGCCTTTCTTATTGTTTAGACCATTATTTTTGTTACTTGTTTAGTTTTTAGCTTAGATATTAGCTTAATCTTTACCACTTCATGATTTGCGTAGCTAGCTTATAATTTAAGACGCACTTGTACTCAATCCTTGACCTCTCTGTGGATCGACCTCGACTACCGCTACTACATTAGTAGTTGAGTTTAATAAATTTTGTTTTGACCGGGGGAAGGCGACAAAAATCCCCGCGTCACAAAACTTCACTCATTGAAGGTTCATTCTCTTGGTGGGGTTGGTTGGTCAAGGGGAGTGCAAAAGCATAGTCATTCCGACTACTCGAACCTTGGTTGTTGTTTCTTTGATTGTTAAAGTTTCCTTGTTGGTTGTTGTTAAAATTCCCTTGTTGTCCCCTTGAACCTTGATTGTTGAAATTTGACCCTTGGCCTTGGAAAGATTGATCGGGAACCCCTTGACTTGCTTGATTGTTTTGGTTGCCTTGGTAAAAATTACCTTGGCCTTGGTTGTTGAAGTTTGGGTTCCCTTGATTTTGATTCCAATTTCCTTGACCTTGATTCCAATTACCTTGGTTTTGGAAGTTACCTTGGTTATTGTAACCTTGATCATTGAATTGTTGATTTTGGAATTGGTTTGATCCTTGACCTTGTTGAGAGTTGTTGAATTGATTGTTATAGTTTCCTCTAGAAAATTGACCTCCTCCTCTAGGTTGGGAAAAACCCGGAGGGTTGGAAGGTTGAGTTTGTGTGTGTTGAGGGTTTAACACATTTTGGCTTTTGTAACTCATGTTTGGGTGAAATTTCGAACTTGGATGATAGAAATTGGAATTTGGGTTGTAAGCTCCTTGACTTTGGAATTGAGGCCTTGAGGGCCGTGGGTTGTTGTTGACTCCTTGAAATGCATTCACATGTTGGTAGTCATTTCCTCCTTCATTGTTATAAGAAACATTATTCCCACAAACTTCAAAGGTGTGTCCATACCCATTGCAAATTTCACAAGTAGGGGTTTGATAAGCTTCCACCATGGGAGGTGCATAAGACCCACTAGCTTCATTCACATGATGGCCTTGACTTTGATTTTGAGCCTTTTGAAGCTCGGCAAAACCCTTAGTAAAAGTTTGTGTGAGCAAATCAATCTTGGCATTGGTATCCGCATTTGAAAAGTTCTCACTTGGGTACTTAGAACTCCTCCTCAAGCTATTTCCTCTAGAACTAGTACCATAGCTAGACTCCGATTCAACCATCTTCTTAATCAATGCCGCCCCTTGTTGGTCATTCAAATGATCAAAACTCCCCCCCGCGGAAGCATTCACCATAGCCTTGGTTTGAGGGAGGAGAGTTTGAAAGAATGTTTGAGTGACATACCAATCCGCAATTCCATGATGAGGGCAACGGGCAAGTAAATCAATGAATCGATCCCATGCCTCTCCTAAGGACTCTCCATCCTCTTGTTGAAAGGTTGTTATCTCATTTCTTAGTATTGCCGTTTTGGAGGCAGGGTAGTACTTACTTAGAAACTCCTTAGCCAAGTCATCCCAAGTAGTGAAAGTGTTTGGAGGATGGTTATTCAACCACCTTTCAGCCCGGTCTTTAAGAGAAAATGGGAACAACATTAGACAAAGGGTTTCCTCGGGCACACCATTCCTCTTCATGATTCCTATCCTACTTTTGAACTTTCTCAAGTGGGCATGAGCATCCTCATCGGGGAGGCCTCCAAAGCTATCCCACTCAATAGAACTCATTTGAGCCGGGTGAATCTCAAAGTTATTTGGGGCCAAGACACCGAAATTTATTGGGGATTGGGTATCATCGTGGTTGGGACGGTTACGGTCACGTAAAGTCGTCATTTGTGGTTGATTTTGTTGTTGAGGTATTGTGGGTGGTGTATTTGGTAATGTATTGTAGAAGGGGTTTTCGAATATGGGTTCAATGGTGTTGTTTTGTGGGTGATCGATTGTTGGAGTGGATGTAGAAGCAATTGAAGTATTGGCTTGTTGATGGCTAACCCTTCTTGAATTCCTAACCCGAGCAAGTGTATTAGCTCGGAGAGTCCTAACTAACCTTTCGGGCTCCGGATGGCTCAAGAACAACCCTTCACCCCTAGGCATGCACTCAAAAGCAACTCAAAAACAAGTTAGACTCCTAGTGTGTTTTTGGGCACACTAGGGAAAGACAATAATGCAAGGCACTCTACAAATAATCTAACACCTAAAAACCAACAAAAACAACAAGTAACTTGGCTAAATCTAAGACACAAAACAAACTACGAGTTTCCTTACGCCATCCCCGGCAACGGTGCCATTTGATGAACGGTTTGTCGCGTACCGCTCTAGCAAAAACAATTTATAAAACCCAACTAATGCGATAGCGGAAGTCGGGGTCGAACCACAAGGATGGAGGGGTCAACTACAAGTTTGAATGAATCTCATTCTAGCCTAATAAGAGATTGATTGGAAGATTAACTAAAAACTAGTAAAAGCAAGTAATCGCTAAATAACAAGGTAAAGACAATTAAGGGAAAACTAAGGTGAAGGGTTCACCTTAGGGGGATTAATGGGCTAGTCTAGCAATTAGCAAATGGGTAACAAATTCGAGTAGAATTAATTGCTAATGTCTCAACAATTAATAATCATCAACAAAGCCATCGCATTTGTCTCAAATCACCCATATAAACACTTAGTCTAATCATCTCTACCCCCGTCGCTTAAGAGATAATCAAACCATGCTTGATAAAATGGCAACTTTCGTTTACACATTTCATCAAACACTTAGTGTGCATATGAGTAATACCCAAATAATTACCACGAATCTACTAATTACCCAACTAATTAACCCACATAATCCTCCCTTAGACTCCCCCTAAAACCTAGAAAGGAACTACTCACTCATTCTAAGGGAAAGCAAACAACTAGAGGCAATGAATAGTGAAATGAACATAGTGCTATGGAGATGAATAATTATAACAATCAAATGATAAACAATAAACTAGAAATGAAATTAAATTGCATAAATAACAAAAAGATGAGAAATTTATACCAACAAGCTTGTATTAGTGAATAGGGAGAATGTCTTCAACCCAAAATCCTCAATACAAACCCAAAACTGAAATAATTCTACTAGGAAAGACTAGATCTAACAACTTGAAATGAGAAATTAAGTTTAATTAGGGAACGATTAAGAGAGTAATTAGTGCTTAATAGAGGTTACAAATTATCTAGGGTTTTGTGCTAAGAGATAATGAAAAGCTGCTTACAAAATATTAGGGGAAGGGTATATATAGGTATCTCGAAAATTAAGAAAGAAAATAGAAGAAGAGTCGAATTTGCGGTGCTGTGTTCCTGGCCGGTCGACCGGCCGCCGATCGTCTGGCCGGCCGGGAGCACATCAGTAGCTCCTTTTCTTCGTCTTCGAAAAATCTTCTAAGTATGAGAATGTGTTCCTGGCCGGTCCACCGGCCGCCGGCCTCCCACCGGCCTGGAGCACAAATTACGCACCAAGTAGTTACTGGTGTAGTGCAGGCCGGGTGACTGACCGGCCGCCGGTCGACTGGCCAGCACTACCTGGGCTGACTTCTTCACTCTTTCTTTTTCCTTAGTTGTGGAGTTGCAGTCTAGGCCGGGTGGCCGGCCGCCGGTCAGTTGGCCGGCCTGCACCACCTGGGCATGCTTTCTTCACTTCTTCATCTCATCTTCGAATCCCGACTCTTGCAAGACCTTTATGCTCCGATTTCTTCATTTCCGCCTTAATTCCTACAAATTAAGATCGACATTCATAGCACGGGAAATCGGGAAGCAAAATGCAATCAAGGGCACGCAAATCCGTGTAAACGGACCAAAATTGGGACGAAAATGAGAGGAAAAATGTGACTAATTAAATGCTTATCAAAATTCCCCACACTTAAGACTTACTCGTCCTCGAGTAAGTAAACAAGATTCGAGACCCATAAGTACCCTTATTCAACACTACACTAATACTAAGGCTACTACCTAAACTACTAATAATATTATTAAAAAGATATTAAGAAATGTGATTGGAGAAGAAAATGGACTGGTTTGTCGATCACGGTCTGAAAAAAAATTTGGTATTCATGAAGACGTAAGAATAAATTAGAGCAATGTGGTAGCTAAATTGTTAATCACAACTTACAAGTGCTCGATCATGGAGGCTAAATTGTTAATTACAACTTCATGGAGTATATAGCTTTATCACTAACTAGAGGAAACCACAAGATATCGGAGAGTTTAACAAATGTGAATAACTTTCGAGCTCCCACATTAAAAGTTGATATCCAAGCAATATTAAAGTGTCCAACTTGTGTGGAACACTTTAGCTACATAACCGTAAGAGTCAAATTGCTAATCTGGTAAGAGTCAGAAGATGTAGTTACAACATTGTCGCTTTGTAATTTATACTAGCCCAATAAGTTGTAGTGAGTAGTGTGGTGGCTTCTTTAGATTTTGGCGATCATCAAAGTTTGTAAATTGACTCGAGCTTCTCAGCTTTCACATTTAAAGTTGGGATTTCGAGCAATATTAAAGTCTCTAAAATTTTCTAAACTACTTCAAATAAAATATGAATTTAATTAATTAAAAAATATTATATTAATTGTTAGCGCCAAAATTGATCTTTAAAGTATTAAATACAGAGTACATTAGAAGAGTCTTTCCTTTCTGTTGAAATGTATCTTAAATACATTAGGGGAGTCTTACCTTTCTGTTGAACTATGATATGATACATCTATTTAAACAAGAGTAGTAAAATAATTAAAATAGAAAATTGTTAATTAAATAGGCAATTGAACATGTCTATGAAAGCCTTATTATACTCAACATAAAGATTTGTAGCATAGGAGTATATGTTTTGGATCACGCAAGTTAACTTTTTACTGTATGGGTGACGGTCATGACAAAAACGAGAAGGGAACTTCTTATAGTTATGCTTAATTAATGTTTATGTACTTTCTGTGCTTCATTTATATGAATCTAATATCTAATAATGCAAAAAAAAAAAAACTACGCACTCAAAACAATTTGGTTCTCATAGAGATAGTTCAAACGACTTCGGCAATTGAGCTATACGTAGAGAATTGATAACGCCACACCCAAAATGTATTCTCCCACTTATTATGTGATACGTAAGTCGTAATATTGAGTATTGTCATTTTAAATGTATAAGATTAATTCCTTTAAAATTGTTTATACTAAGATAGTGATAGTGTGACACATAAGTCATTTAAATTGGGATAAAATTTAAAGGGAAGTGGGATAATAAAAGTGGGATAGAGAAAATAATAGAAAATTAATGGGGATTGAGACAATTATTTTGACATAAATGTTGAGGAAAAGGGATATAAAATTGAGACGAAAAGAAGTAAAACTATAAAACAGGGGGGCTTATATATTAATCCTTACTTTGGAAATGATAAATAATACTGACATATTATTATTACCCCACTGTGTTTTATTATGAGAAAACCAAACCATGTACGTATACGATGGAGAGGGTGTAGACACAAGACACTAATATTAATAGTTAATAATCGCACTACGTGAGACACAAGTTAGTAGAGTGAAATTCGAACTTCTAATAAACTACACCTGGTTAATTAGACAAAGCAAATAGTTAATAATGAGAGTGGTAAACATTAAACGGGGGGAATATGGCAAATATATGTGAATGACACTCTCCTATCTACGACTCAAGAGAATGCGTCCACAATCTAGTATGGTAAAAATTCCAAATCCTGTATGACAATGCTAAATAAGAATGCATACAAAGAAGCCAAGAGAAGAGACAAAAGAGGCTAGGGGTAATGGGTAGAAGGTGGACAAACAAGTTTGGATATGTGGAGTTAAAGGTCAAGATAACAACCATCCAAATAAGCAAAGAGTGCTCAAATAACCCAAAACCAATCCCATAGCAATAGCCCATTGAATTAAAGCAGCATATGGCTCAAATTAATACTTTTACAACACAAAAATGAACTTCCCAACTCAATTATTTTATCCACGTGACATTATTTTATCCACGTGATTTAAACCAAGGTCCTAAACTAGTTTCTACATACATACTATAATAGAAGATCCACTAGACATTATTTTATCCACGTGACAACTTCTCAACGAATGTTTTCCCGCCCTTCTACTAACATTAGACATATTACTACGGTTTAAACATCAGCCGTCATACTCATGCTTTCCTACCCAATCTCTCTAATCTTCCTTAAGTTTCATCCTTCTCAACCGCAACAAAATATGAAAGTACTTCTTTGTTCTTTGCCAATTCTTATCTTTACATTTATCTTTATTTAAAATTTGGGTAAGAAGGCCCTTTTTCACATATAGTGACCCATGTTTCCATTCAAAGTTACAGGAGACGGCATGAATTTGATTTGAAGAAATTACTTCCTTGAGATAGCGAGTATGCCTATAGATTTTCTTCTTGTGCATTTCTTTCTATATATCTTTAAATTTTTTCTTCAGTGAATATCTAACGCCATATCGGAGTTGTTCATTATTTTCTTCCTTATTTATTTAGATTTATGTTAAATCATTACTCCATACTGTCTAAGTATGCTAAACGTGGAAGTAATTGGCGTAGACTCACTAAAAAAAATACCCATTTATAAAAATTACACATATAGGGGTGACCATTTACATTTAAATTTCATTATAATATTTTTATTAGTTTGTGTATTAGGTCGGTCCCCTTGTTCCTTGTTAGAAATACGGAGTACGATCCAAAGAATGATACTCAGCTAAAAGCCTAGAAGCGTAGCTCCTTATCTTCTATATAATCTATATTTAAATCAGTTGAGTTTGTTGTACTAATTTCAACCAAACATATCTGATTTTTATTACTTCAATTTTTATCCTTCATTAACTTTTTCGGTTTATATATGCATTTTTTATTTTTTGGCGTCTTAAGATTGCAAAAACTTTTTATTTTTTGGCGTCTTAATGGGTTATACACTTATACGGAATAGGACAAAGTTTAAGTACTCCGTCTAATTTTGATGTTTGATGATATTATATTCATTTTTATTAATGTTGATAGCTCTATCCATGAATTTTTTTTACACATATTTTTATTTTTGATCGATTTCTATCTTATAAGCATTTTTTTTTTTTTTTTTTACGCTTCTTATATTCATATTTTTAGTATTAATAATTTATTTCTATTTTTCATCCAGTCTTTTTATTTTACTAAATAATTGGCTATTATAAATTTATGATCAAATTACTTTCTTTTTCACTGTTATTTTTTTTGTTTTATTGGAAGTAAATTGTATTTATTCAAATTACTGAATACTTAACATTTATTTTTATTATATTAATGTTTTTTTGTTTAGTATATACATTAAATTGATGGACTTAATTATTATTATTTTACATTATAGTTTATGTATGTTCAGATTTTATAATATAGGTCGACAGACTTAATTAACGAATTTACTACTCCTATACCTGTCAAGACTTGACCTGACTCGTAACCCCGACCTGGTATTAAAGGTCAAAGACCCGTCCGCTTATCTTGACTCGCAACCCAATTGTTCAAAACCGACCCATTGGTCAATCAAAAGTAAGAATCCGTTTATCAAATTAATAAGGGTTTTTCTATGATGTACCCTTGTGTTTTTCCAGATTCTAAGATATACCCTTGATTTTTCAAAATCACACAGGATACTCCTAAACTTAATAAATTGTTCTACAAATACCCTAAATGCTAATTTTTTACAATTCTAACTATTATATTTTGGCAATTTTAGTTTATTATACGTTAAAAATACATGTAACCATCAACAAAATCCTTATTTACTCATTAATATACAATTTTTTGTGACAATAGGTAACCATTAAAAGACTAAAATTTGGATACTTGGGTATCTTAGACACTAATATGGGAGTTTAGGGGTATATCAGATGTTTCTTAAAAATCGAGGGTATATGTTAGAATCCGCGAAAACACAGGGGTAGACGATAGAAAATCCCAATTAATAAAATGGAGTATGCTTCATATTATTAGGGGCGGACTCGTTTGAGAGGTACAATTTGTCTTCGAAGAAGCTTAATTTGGCCCATATACCTCCCTTTGAATCCATATAAATTACGCAGCTTGTTTACTAACCCTATATTCCGTATGATTTACTATCACTCTCCTATTGATTGCCTCTCACCTTCTACCGCCCCCAACAGTCCCTCTCACTTCCTCTCAGTTCTCAGTACAAAAAGCACAATAGTCCATTCTACTTTAATTTTACTCCTTTATCTCATTTTCCTTCTTATTCTAATTTTCCTTAACATCACATAAACAATATGCATCCTATCAAATTTTACTAATTTCTTGGTTTAGATTTGTCATCAGAGCTCTTATTCAGGGTGGCAATCAAAGGCGTATGTCTTACAAATTATTTATCTTTTTACTTTTTAACACTGTATATTTGATTATTCATAAGTATAAAATTCATCCCTGAATAATTTCTCGAACAAAATTATTTATGTTTTCTATGATTTTTTTCATTTGTTATTTGTCTTTTTACTTTTTAACATTGTATATTTGGTTTTTTTTCATAAGTATATCAGTCAAATAATTTCTCGAACAAAATTATTTCTGTTTTCTATGATATTTTTTATTTTTTTTTATATTATTCTAATTATTCTAATTAGAATAATTATTCTAATTTTTTTACTCAAAAGAGTATGATACTGATAGGTTTGAAAAGTCATCAAAACCCGAGCAAACTAATTAACTCAAAATAGTAGTATTTAGAGTATCGAACCATAAGGATGGTGTAATTTTACATATTAAGGTCTTATTTATATATTGAGTTTAAAATCGTAGAAGAAAAAAATCCATTGTCAGAAATTATATTAGGATTTGTTTTCTATAATTCTGAAGCAAAATGGCATACTATGTATATGATTTACTATGTTGGCTAACCTAGAAAACTACAAGGAAATCGAAACAAAATTATCTGATCAACCAGTACAAGTCATACAAATTCATCAAAATAAAACATAGTACACGATGTGGAATTTAGAAACTTTGTTGACGAACCAGGTTTAGAACTTGGGTGAGTGATTCGATTCCGTTTTCATTCATGGAATAGATATTATCTTCGACCCACTTTCCTAGCAACGAATCTAACTCCAATAACCCTCTTTGTTTGCTCTTATAGAGTAACCTACACCAGGCACAAAACAATCTCAATTTATTACTAAAGCGACGCGAGCATTATCACAAATTCACAATCATAACTACAACCCCTGAACATCGCGACAACAAAAGGCCACATTGCGACATTAAATGATGGTCTCCTGGCATAACATCCTGCCATCCTTCATATTCACATTCTCTCCCTCGGCCTATAATACAAGGTTGCTTTTAACTTTCGAGACCTAACTATGTCGAACTAGACCAAGATTGTCTAGGAAACTAAGGCCTGATTCTTTTGGACTTAATTTCGGTTCACTTCACTTTACTTTATTTCAGTTTTGTTCCATTCGGCTCAACTAAGGTCTGGTTCTTTTAGACTTAATTTTGGTTGACTTCGCTTCATTTTAATTCTTTTCCATTTAGTTCGATTTTCCAGTCTATTTAGTTTAATTCAGTGAATAAAGTCCAAGAGAACAAGACTAATAATAAATAACTAAACAACCACAACTGAACAAAGTATATATGTTTATGTTTAATTCGACACTTCTTTAAAGATAAGATAGTCCTATACTCCTATGAACTAAATAATACTGAAGCTTGACTTGAAAACTCAAATGGCGCCAATTATCTACCGTAAATTAGAAGTAATAATGATAGCAAAAAAAAAACACTGAAAAGATTGAATTTGACCTAATTTACACATCAGAAGGATCAAATTCAGTTAAATATAATCGATGTGTGTCAAGAAAAACTTATGATTTTCTGCAAATTTCACAGAAAAGCAAAATTAAACTAATTAATTGATCCAATTAAAAACAAAATTTATAGTAGGAAGAGGAGAGGAGATATAATTACGAGGATAAATTAGAGATGGAAAAGGAAGGAGTGACAAAAGATATGGTGTTATGGCGAGTTAAAACCGCGAGATTGATAAGGCGGTTGACAGATGAAGTTAATTGTTCTTCGCAATATCACCATTAAAATTGAAGGTTTTTGAACGAATATCATAAAAGTTAAACAATCACACATACTGAGTAATAAATAACAATTCACTATAAACAATAAATTTGGTGATTAGTCGATCACTACATCGGATCTATTGTTGAGTACTCAATAGAATTTCTACCTTAAACTACTCAAAAATAAAAATAAAAAAACATTAAAAATCATTAAGACGTGAAATATAAATCACACGACATAAGTCATTTGACCAACAGCAACAACATCATTCATCTTCACCAATTCCGCGTCAAATTTCAAGGAATTTTGCCGATAAAACGTGAATACACCATTTGATAGCGAAACTGGTGTTCGAACGTCCTGGTATTTCCTCACTCTCGAAAAAAACGTCGTTGGCGCAGGAATAAAGATAGTGTCGACGTTACACCATTTCGGATTTTGCAAGTCTTCCGCAACCTCTACGAATTTAGGTGAATTTTGGCGATAAAAATGAATAATTCCGTCACATAGACATCGGTGTACGAACGTCACCGTATGTACCTACGCGAAACCTTCACTGTCGGATCAATATTGGCGCTTGACATTGTTATTGTTGATTGTTGAATACTTTTTCAAGGTTGAATTTGTGTGAGTTTTTTTTTAAAAAAGAAACAGTATATCAGAGATAGAAGTGAAAATCTAATTAAAGGTCTGGTTGGCTGTATATATAGGAAATTGAAAAAAAACTGCGTAATTTATTTCATGTAATTTCAAATTTCGGATGTTTTCTGTGGTGAATTTGGAAAGTGTCCTTAATTAGGAAAGGAAAGCTATCCGGGGTTGATTGTAAATTTTGGAAAGAAACTCGTAATTGTAGCAATTGATTACTTACCTGATGTTTCAATTATAGTATGAAAATAAAGTAAATATATAAAAATTAATTATGTCTAAATAAAATAAAATTACAGCATCTGACTAATAAAAAAATAAAAAACATAACTATCTCTCATAAAAAAAATAATCCGTGCATCTTTTTATACGAGCCTAAAACTAGTTAGATGATGAAATATGCTACCCTGCCAAGGATAATTTGATGGGTTAATAAACTCATACATAGAGTTTAGGCATTAGGAAGAACACAAATTCTCATTACAGACACACTATCGGTCATAAGTTGAACACATGTCAAATACTCCAAATTATTTGTTTTATCTAGTCATATGGGTAGTATTACCCCATTTACTATTAAATACGGGTGAGATAATCCAAGTTCAATACTAGTATTCAGCCTGTTTTACTATTAAGACCGATACTCCAGTGTTAATAACTCATGTCGACTGTGATCTATCAATTTTTGTAAATATAAGTAGAGAGTTCAATGTTTGATCATATTTTTCTGATCAACACATTTTATAAATTTTACAAAAAAAAATCAGTAAGAATTAAATAAGATAATTAAACCCAACAACAAAACGATTGTGAGATCATGCCATGGAAATTTTCATAAGACTCCTTGCTGCTTGAAGTATGATACTTGCCCGTTTCGAGTGAATAGAAGACCATTTCTTTGCCAATACGCTTTGGTAGATAAATTCTGTTCCTCATGCTGCTATCTTTCACCGGGACGGAAAACGTCGATGCTGCACTTACAAATAGACTGTAATCCCCTATTGATTTTAGTTCAACCCAAAGCTTCTGGTTTATATCAAAGTTGTACACTTGAATACTTGATCCGAAAGCTTGAATAAAAACATACACGAGTTGTTCTTCAAGCTCGCCTATATAACATTCATTTACTTTTTGAATTGGACCCTTGTATACCTCCCAATCCCATTCTCCGTCGATTATTTTCAAAACTCCGAGATCACCATTCTCGCCTAGAAAATAAAATGCTCCATTGTAGTACTTGGGGCTCGATTGATAGTTATTGATAAACTTAATATCATCGTTTTCAGTATCAAACTCCAACACTTCCCATTTTTTATTTCCAGCTTGAAGAAGACCGATTTGTACAGAATAATAATCGGAGTTAATTCCAACTGTTAGACAGTCAGGAGAAATAGGACATGTCGAAAACGCAAAACTTGAAGCGCCACTGAACAGCGATTTAGTTGGGTATTTGCCTCTCTTCCCTGTAAACAGGTTCATGTATTGTAAATAGCGTCCTTCATGGGAACGCAACATCAACCATGCATCCTTGCAAAACTCGATTGTGGATACGATTGAGGGTGAATACGGGAATTTCTTGGTGATGGAACCATTATTTTGATAGCAGGGATCCCATAGTTCACAAATGCCTTGAGTATTACTCAGGAACATGAATAAAGGATATGGACTATTGGCTTTCCATTGCGGTTTAGGGGTTTGAGAGCGCGTTATCTTGCAGGTGGAACGAAAATTCATGCAATCAAACCAATGCATACGATCTGTTATTGATATCAATAATTCCGGAGGAAGTTGCAAGAGTAATGATTCCGGGATCTCTGCGGTCGTCTCTTCTCTCATTTCAACATGCTCGGTGTTTTCCACGGTAGTTTGCTCAACTTTCTTGATCAACGACGAAAGCCTGTAAATTGAATTCAAGAATATCAAGGTTTTTTTGTCAACTAGTAATATTACCTTATGAGTTAGTTACGGAGTATATAATGATCTAATTACGGTTGGTAATTTAAATGTAATTACTTGTTTCATTTTAGCGTTTTCGGTTTTGGTTCATGGATAGGCCGGCCCCAAGTCGTTATAATATAATAAGTTCGGGTAGCACGAAGTGTATACTTATAAAATTATTTACGTTTATTGTGGTATAGTTTTGTTTCGAACGACTATGACGGGGTCTTCTGCATCTAGGAAATAGCACAAACATCTTCTGCATCTAGAAAAAGCACAAACTACAAACAAAACTTCTAAATAATACGGAGTATCAATGATTTAAGTGTCAATCTCAGAGTGACACCATCTCATCTCAGTAGAAAATTTGGAACAACCCTAACACAGATATAAAGGTCGAATTATTCTATATATTAGGAAAGTATAAATCAATTTGGTATTATATTATATTGTCAAATCCTGTTTTGTGTAACCTGTTTAATTTTTCTAACAATTAACATATAATAACGTACAAAGAAAAGTTAACGGTCTTTTAGGATAACTCTAACTAATATGCTAATACTATGTATGTAATAAGTTTATTTCACATCTAACATTCGTGGTTATTACTCTAACTAATATACTAATACTATGTATGTAAAAAAAAAAGTATGTAAGCATCCAACCACAATGTACCGTATTTTTTTTGTAATGTCACATTGTCACATAATGCGCGCTTCGTTAGACAAAAAATTATGTAGGATATTTTTGTAGTAACAATACAATATATGAGAATGGAACTAACCTTGTAGGATTATGAGGCATGAACCATAAAGGACCCTCAGAACCAGAGCGGAAATTAGAATGAGACGACAATAAAGTGTAACTGGTATCTTGTAAACGATATTGATGTACGATATCAATTCTGGATTCGGTCACATAAATACAATTCCCTTCGATTCGACCCTGAGACTCGTAAGCCCAACACCAAGTACAACCATAATCGTCTAATAAAAGTGCACGATCTGCTCCTAATGACTCGACCTGAATCCACTTCATTTGCGACAAATCCAATCGCCAAATAAAAGCCTTCAGAATGTCGTAAAAACCATTATCACGGTTATTGAACTGGCGTGGCATTATGTTTACAGCATACACGTCTCCGCAAACTTCAACCAAATAATTCATGTCTATTTTCCGCATGTTATATACGATACTCGAAAGAGGATGTCCTACGCTCAATGGTTCTATAACTACGACCGAGCTGCCATCACCATCATCACTAACTTTTAAACGAACAAAGACTTTATTACCACCATCGTCATCGTCATCGTCATCGTCTTCATCATCGATGTCATCATTGTCTTCATTATCGGTGCAATCATTGTCTTCCTTGTCGACACCATCATTCTCTTCATGATCACTGTGGTCGCCATACATATTGTATACTTTATCGTCATACTTACAAGCAATAGCATATATGTCTCCATTGAGAGTAACAAATCTATAAAGTTGTACACTTAGACCATCATGCTCTAGACGTTGTTTCACCCACTTATAATCGTCCCTTCCTCGAGTAATCGTACACGAAAACAATAGGCCTGAATAGATAAACAAAACGACACACTTTGTCGCGTTATCAAAGCCATCTTCATACGGCGCTGAGGTCAAGATGAACTGCTCAGGGTCTCTTTCACCAGGTGAGCCACGTAATTCAGGGAGAAGAATCAATTGGCGGGTGGCCGGATTCCAAAGAGAGTACATTGTCGAATTAACTCGATCTTGTAGGATTAACCAACCCATAGAACACGCCCTAATCGACTTGCCTTGTAACTCGACGATTTCTTTGACGAGGAAAGTGTTTTTATTCATTGAGAAGAAAGTTTGTTTCTCGAGTGCTGCATTCTCGTCTTCATGATGAGTACCGATCAACCATGGTGCGTCATCTATGGCGGGTAGTTTGTTTAATTCGTCTTCCGCCATGTTTACTCTATGAATCACAGAATAATCTCAATCTCAATGCCTTACAAACTTTGATTGATAGTTTTGTTTACGTAATTTAATTTAACAAGGGAAAAACTGAATGAAAGTGTTTTAAGCAAATACATTACATAGAATTATATATATATATATATATATATACACAATAGTATTAGACTTGAAAGAAAGTTGCCTATAATTCGGAGAGTACTCTAATTTGGACTTGTTTTGGTAATTATGTAGGATTAGGAAACCATGTCTATAAATTTTTATATACAATAAATTTTTATAAATTTATTTATTTGAGACCCAAAATATTCAGACTATCATTCATTCTATAAAATCAAACGCAAATAGCCATCTTAGATATTAATTCTTTAGCGACCATAACTTTGTGCTCGGGTGTTTGATTGACTTGATTTTTTTTTTTCTTAAGATGGCTGATCTCAGGCGTGAATGATGTCGCTTGTAGTGTGGCAGGAGTTAGCTCGAAAGCTTAGTTTTTGCTATGAGAGGTAGCAGTGCATGATCAATCTTCAGGGAATTAAGAGCTGGTTTCGTAGAATGTATTGTTGCAAACGTATCACACGATTAAAGTAGTTATATACAAGCGTGAGGGGCCGTTTTCATTTTGCTATGTAGAGAATCATCACCGACTTCAATCCTGGAACTTATGATTATCGCAGAAAATAAATTTTAAATGGTAACTGTGATTTACTCAGTAGTGAAGACTGAAGACCAAGAGTATTCCCAAACTCGTGTTCATCCAAAAACTACATTCGAATGACTGATACTTCACAATATATATAAAGAAGCGCAGTCACTTAAGTGAGTCATTTTGCTTTATTCCATCATAATCCGATACCAAAGAGTAATGAATCTTTGGCTCCATAGAAAAATGGAAATCATGATCGGAAGAACTTCCAACCAACTTAATTGTGCGTTTACTTATGTATGAAGTATATTTAAAATAAATATAGATAATTTTATTTATGAAATAAAAAATGTAGACTATAAAGTTGGCCAATGCGGGTTGTTATTGAATCGAAGCCATCATCAATATTACGAACTAGATTACTCAAAAAAAAAAATACTAACTAGAACATAAATTATAGCCAACAGCAAAACGATTGTGATCGCATTCCATAGAAATCGTTGCTAGGATGTTGGCCGCTTGAAGTGTGATACATGCCGGTGTTGAGTGAATGAAAGACCATTTCGCTACCAATGCGTTTTGGTAGATAAATTCAATTCCTCATGCTGTTATCTTTCGTCGATACTAAAAACGAGGATGCCGGACTTAGAAATAGCATATAATCCCCTAAGTCATCTAATAGCATGTCTATAGAGAGACGAACAAATGTGCTGATTGGTTGGCAAATCAAGGAGTGCATCAAACCCGTCAACTCATTGTTATGGGAGAGCAAGAAATCCCTCGAGACCTTTTTCAAATCACTCAACAGGATATAGGAGGTGTATCTTGGCCTCGAGTTGTTCCAGCCAATATCGGCTAAGTGCTAGTTTGAGTCTTTTCATAGTAGTTTAGAAGGATGCTTATTTTTCTACTGATGTATTCGGGTTAATCCCTCTTCTTTTCACCAAAAAAAAAATCTAATGCAACCCCCGGGTTGCCTAATGTATCAAACTTGAACAATTGAACCGTCTTCCCGTTTTCTTCAATGAAAACAGATATAAGTTGACGGTCAAGCTCAACTAACTGGCTTGAATATCGGAATATGTCTTCTAGTATCGGACCTTTATGAACCTTCCAATTCCATTTTCCGTCCACCATTTTAAGAACTCCGAGATCACTATTCGTGCTTAGGGAGTAAAATGCTCCATTGTGATAAACATGCCTAGAATTGTTGCTATACCCAAATTCAGTATCCGATTGAGAGTCAGAAAACAGATTAGCGATGTACTCCCATCGGTCATTCCCAGCTCGATGGTAAAGAATATCTACCCACCATTTACATCCCTGAATTCCAACAGTTAGACAATCGGGAGAAGTAGGACATGTTGAAAATGCTAAACTTGGAAATTTGGGCGTCATGTCGTGAAAAGGGTATTTGTAGCTCTTCCTATTAAAAGGGCTAAAACATTGTAATGATTCTCCCTCGCTTCGCATAAGCAACCAACCATCCTTGCAAAACTCGATTGTCGATAACAGATCGGGTGAAAGAGGTGTCATGATAGTGTGAGATATATTTTGACATGGATCCCATAGTTTGCAAATGTTTTCTTTCGTGTTTTTGAGCGACATGAATAGAGGGTATGGACAATTGTATCTCCAATGGGGACGAGGAATGATAGAGCGCAATATCTTGCAACTGCTACGGAGATTCATGTAATCAAATAAATGTAAATCCTTGGTTACTGATATCAACATTTCTTCAGGAAGTTGACAAATTAACGACGATTTGGTTTGTCGCCTTTTATCTCATCTTCTTCTTCAACATGCTTAATACATTTAGTATCCTCTGATTTTCCAATGATAATCCTCCCTGGCGATAACCTGACAATTTTCATTGAAAACAAAAATTCGTTATTGGTAAGTATATGTACGTATGACATGCTTATGACGGTTTAACAATTTAAACATAATTGTTTGAGAGGGACGGACCTGGTAGGACTGCGAGGCATGAACCAAATAGGCTTCTCAAACTTTTGGAGGATATCGGGATAAGGCTTCAAGTAAATGTAACTATTGTCTTCTAGGCGATATTGCAGCATATCTATACTCCCACGACTAGTAATATATATACAATTCCCTTCAATGTCGGAGCGAGAAGCGTCTGCCCAGCACCAAGTGCAACAACTATCGCCTAATAAAAAAGCACGATCTCCTAACGATTCCACCTGAAACCACTTCATTTGGGACAAATCCATTCTCCAAACATAGATCCTTACAATGTCATATTCAGCTGTCGAATTTCGGCTGTATAAGTGCACAAAATGCAATACACCGGAAACTTCAAACATAAAATCACGTCTACAAAAGTAATATGGGGGGTCGATACTCCTACATGGTTCGAAAAGGACCATATTTGATGTTGTATAATGCCTTTGTTGAGTTTATGGATCCAATACTTAAGAGGGGGAGGGGGTAAATTAAGTACCTTTTAAAACTTTAAACAAACAACTCGGAATTTATCTGTTACGAATCAGCACTCAGGCAAATTAAACAGTTCAGCGAACTGTTTAAACAATGGATATTGTGCAGTACTGATTCGAACAGATTCGTGAATGAATCGAAATATAAGAAAACAATATAACGATCAAACAACACTAAGAACGCAGCGATTTTTAAGTGGTTCGACCTACTCTCTAAAGGTCTACGTCCACTATCTCTCTTATTAATATCTTCTTAATAAATCAACCCAATTACAAGAAGACCCCCACAATCAACCCGATCGTGCAACTCGAGTACAAACCCGTACCCCAAAATCTCTCTCTCTCAAACTGAAAATTACAACTCTTTGTCTCCTTATAAGGTTCACAAAATAGAACAATGGAGAACAATACAACCTAAGAGATAAGTTGAGTAAGAGCACCTTGATATATTAAACCAAGAAAAATTAACAAGTTTTTTCAAAGAATTTTCCAAGAAAAATAAAAGCTCAAAACTTGTTTAATCAAACGTGAGATTTCTGGCTGCTCAAAAGTATGTTTACTGAAGGAGTGATTTTACTTAAATAAGAAAAATATCTTTTTAGAGTTTGACAAACCAAGGAAACTATATTTTAGAAGATAGAATATCTCTACAATATCTTTCCTAAAATCAAAAAGATAACTTTTCCAAATAAACAATATTTTTCATACTTCTTTTAACCAGAAGGAATATGTCTAAATTATGTTTATACGTAAAACCATCTCAGAAAAGATCTTTTAGAAATTTATTCAAAATACTTTGAGAAACAAAGAACTCAGCGATTTAACATATCAAGAGTTAGACTTGATTTAAACAGTTTGTGCAACTGTTTAAATCAACTCTAACGACTTATGCTCAAGGTCAATCATCCTTACACCATTAGACACAAAACTGAACGTCGGCTCTCAAATCTTCAATTATTTGACGTCATTCTTGTATCCTGCAAACAGTCCTAAACATACACAATGCAATCACACGCATTAATAGCTGAGGACTTGTCATCATCAATAACCATAATGCAACAGCTTTGAATCGGTTTAGTTGCCACTTCGAGTGACAATGCGGGGGTCGATACTCCTACATGGCTTGCTGCAATGGGAGACGAGATGGAGTCACTTCAGAAGAATCAGACATGGGAATTAACCAAGAGGCCGAGGGATAGAAAGATTGTTACATGCAAATGGGTTTTCAAGAAAAAGGAAGGGGAAACAGAGGTTGAAGGGGTCAAGTATAAAGCTCGGGTTGTAGCTAGGGGGTTCACGCAAAGAGAGGGGATAGACTACAATGAAATTTTCTCACCAGTGGTCAGACATACTTCTATCAGGGTGCTACTAGCGATAGTTGCACATCAGGATCTGGAGCTTGAACAACTAGATGTTAAAACAGCTTTCCTACATGGAGAGTTGGACGAAGAGATATACATGACTCAGCCAGAGGGTTTCCAGGTTCCTGGAAAAGAAGATTACGTTTGCAGGCTGAAAAAGTCCTTATATGGGCTGAAACAGTCTCCTAGGCAGTGGTACAAGCGGTTTGACAGTTATATGATGAAGATCGGCTATAATAGGTGTCCGTATGATTGCTGTGTATACTACAGTAAGGCTGCGAATGGTTCATTCATCTATCTAGTCCTATATATCGATGATATGCTAATAGCTGCAGAGAAAAGGTCTGATGTTCAGAAAGTGAAGGGTCTCTTAAGTACTGAGTTTGAGATGAAAGACTTGGGTGCAGCGAAGAAAATTCTGGGAATGGAGATCTTCAGGGATAGAAGCAAGAAGAAGCTTTTCTTATCTCAGAAAGGCTATATTCAGAAGGTGTTGTCAAGATTTGGCATGTCTACAGCTAAATCCATAGATACTCCTAGTGCATCAAATGCACATCTGTCTGTTGCGTTTGCACCTAAGTCAGCTGAAGAAAAGGCATACATGTCTCGGGTTCCTTATGCTAATGCAGTAGGAAGTTTGATGTATGCTATGGTCTCTACTAGACCTGATCTAGCACAGTCTGTCAGTGTGGTGAGTCGATTTATGGGTGATCCAGGAAAACAACATTGGCAAGCTGTGAAGAGGATCTTTAGGTATCTTAAGGGTACATCTGATGTTGGTCTCATTTATGGAGGTGATGCAGAGTGTTTGGTATCTGGGTATTCTGACTCAGATTATGCTGGAGATGTGGACAGTAGAAGATCCATGACTGGTTATGTTTTCACTCTTTGTGGTTCGGTTGTCAGTTGGAAGGCTACTTTGCAGCCTACAGTAACGTTGTCTACTACAGAAGCTGAGTATATGGCGTTGACATCAGCAGCTAAAGAGGGAATATGGTTGAAAGGGTTGATTAATGATCTGGGTTTACATCAAGATCAAGCTATTGTGTACTGTGACAGTCTCAATGCAATCTGTCTTGCTAAGGATCAAGTCCATCATGAGAGAACTAAACACATTGATGTCAGGTATCATTTTCTGAGAAATGATACCATTAGTGATGAATCCAAGATTACTCGAAGTCGATCCCTGGTGTGTAAGGCAATGATTTGAGTGCGCGCTGTACCTCCAAATTAGTGATGAATCCAAGATTTGACTCTTTTTTGTGTCCCTAGAATATTGATGATTGTAATCAGCTGATCCCAAGTGTCGTCTCCCCGGAAAAGGGGCAATTTGCCCAGTAAGTCAGCGAATAAGCAACCGACAGACCAAACGTCTATAGACGGTCCGTAGGTGTCACATTTGAGGAGCAGCTCTGGTGCTCTGTACCACCGAGTTACGATGAAGTCCGTAGCAGCCAGGGTCTGGGGTGTGCCTTTGGTGGTTGTCGCAAGCCCAAAATCACATATCTTCAAGTCATTCTTGGCGTTCACTAGCAGATTATCAGGCTTCAAATCTCGGTGAATGAGGTTGGAGGAATGTAGATAGTTCAGCCCATTGAGCAACTACATCATGAATTTCATACAAACTGAATAAGAAACCGAGTAAGTCTCCCTTAAGACCGACATATCTGTTTTAAAATAAAAACATGTCAAATAACAGCAGCTTTTTGCTGGTATCTAATCATTCTGTTTTTGTCTTATCTTTCTTTTTTTTTACCCGTTTTAAGCTTAAGGCAAATGCATATGTCGTTAATTAAGAAATTATGCTCTATAATACGGAATTTCTGAAACCTTAATCAAAGAAATACGAAAAATAGAACATACTAAAGAAATGTTCTTTCGACGTACCTGAAACATAAAATACTTGACAAGGTCATTTGGTAATGGTGGAGAAGAGCGAAGAAAGCTGCCAAGATCGCGATCCATAAGCTCGAAAACCAAGTAGACATCCTCGCACTTAGCTGAAGGAATCATAACATCTTTCAAAGAAATAATGTTGTTATGGCGAACATGACGCAAGATTCTCAACTCCGTCAAGGCCTTCAACGCATCCTCGGAGTCATCGACATATATCTTCTTAATAGCGACTTCCTCCTTAGTGACTGTATTAACATAAGTGCAAACAACACCGAAGGCGCTCCACTGCCTATCATATCTTTAGGCTCGTACTTAGTTTCAACCTCGAATAAATTGTTGTTTATCACACCAAATTTATCCGGTTGCATCATTGTTATCTTGTCTTGAAGAATAATGTAGAGTTAATAGTATGGTTAAATATTTATGTGGTTAAAAGGAAATACGGTAGAGAATGATTTCTTATGAAAATATTTATGTGTTTATATCGGTTATTCTAACGTTTGCCCTAGCAATATTTATGTGGTTAAGAGGAAATACGGTAGAGAATGATTTCTTATGAAAATATTTATGTGTTTATATCGGTTATTCTAACGTTTGCCCTAGCAAAAAAAGGAATTTAGTACATAACTAATTGACTACTAGTCTACTACTGCGTATGATTATTTAAAGAAAGTTTTTATATTTTTTTGACAAAAAATTACTTTAAGGTAATAAAGTTACATAAAGATCAAGTTCATAATTTTTGTTTTTGTTTTTGTTTTGCTAGAAACCTGCTCGTATTTGTTATACGAGCAAAAGGCGATATTTATTGTGACGTTATCAAAATAAATTTAAAGCTGCCTCGGTAAATTTGTATTTTAGACCCTTATATTTTCTCTCGATTTTCAGAACAATTCATTACTGCACTATAGATAGACTTTGACGGATTCCGACATCTGCTAGAGGAATACCAATACATAAAGCTTATTGTAATTTGTAAGGCGGTTAAGAGTAGCATATTTGCATTACTTCTTAACTGTGTTAACAAGCTCCGAGACTTCACCGAGGGGGACAATGCCTAGACCTGGCAAAATTGACCTGACCTGACACCCGAGTTCAAGCCCCGAAATCCAAATTGACCCGAGCATCTATAACCTTACCAAAATGTTTATTGTTGACAACGGATTATTATCCAAGAATAACTTGATCATAGTTGACCCGAAAATGAACGAAACCCGAATAACCTGTCCCAGTTCGACTCGAAACCATCAAATCCAAAATTGCCTCAGCCCAAACCTGACCTGGTTGACCCGTTTGCCAGGTCTAACAATGCCCATCTGCTAAAACCCGACATCAATCTCTAGTTCTCTTACTCTCAATCGCGAATTTAAAGAAAAACTTAATCTCAATTGTCGAACGTAATTAATAAGAAGGTAAAGGTAAATGTAAGACAAAATTATTATTTCAATAATAATAATGTAAGGCTTTAACATAATTCTTGATACATAACTTGCAAACTGTTACAAAAAAGAATGTAAATCTAAGACAATTATTTTGTCAAAAAAGTACAACAACATTACAAGACAAAAAGAATGATCAGATGTTACAAAGACATAGCAAAAGAAATTCCTATAATGCAATTTAATGTTTTTCTTCGAAAATTAGAGGTGAAGGGATTACTGATCAATGACGGTTGATAGCGCCAAAGGATCGTCTAATCTCTCCTTGTTTTTCAGTAAGAACACCAATTCTTCCCATTTTAATTATAGCCTTACCAAATTTACCGAGGAATAAACCATCGTTGCTATAAGCAAGTTTCTTAATAATGCTGTTAGTTAATGGTGAATTTGCTATATTGACGTCGATTTCAAGAACTCCTCTGTTTACTACTAATTGCAAGAATGTGAGTTTTCTTACAAAATTAGAGATGAAGCGATAACTGATCAATGCCTGTTGATAGCGCCACATGATCGTCTAATCTCGCCCTGCTTTCCAGTAAAAACACCAATTCTTCCCATCTTAATCATAGCTTTACCAAATTTATCGAGGAAGAAACCGTCATTGCTGTAAGCAAGCTTCTTAACAATGCTGTTAGTTAGAGGTAAATTTGCTATATTGACGTCGATTTCAAGAACTCCTCTGTTTGTTACTAATTGTTTGTAGTATCCATTGTCGAACTTATAGTAACTCTTTGGTGTTTGATCCAAGAATGTCGCTCTGTTGATCTTACCATTTCGCGGGCATGTGTTCTTTAGGGTCTTTAGCAATGTTGGGTTCATTCTTGGGTCGGGTTTACCGGTGCTTTAGAAATTGTGTAGACGATCTTGGAACTTGTCACAGTACTCGATCACTGTGTACCTTTCCAACAGTATGTCCTCGAAAAATAGTTTAAATTTAGATTATTTTTTGTACTGACGGTTTTCAAGCTCAAGTCATGAGTCTTACATTTCCAGAAAGTCTTGTTCTCTACATTTCCATAATTTGACATGCTAATATCTAAAGTTAAGAGCTTAAGGCATGTTTCCTGACTTCGAGAGTATTCCCATTTCACAGTCGATCATTATTAGATAATTCGATGTATCCTAACTTGATGCTAATGAGTGATTATCAGTTTAAGGTTGGATAATTTTCCGGCCTCCACGATTGTCGTGACATTAGGTTGTTAACGATCAGTAGTACTCTTAAAAATTATACGGACCATGTTCTCTGTATCGAATTTTCGATTTTTCTCCCCAAGTGTTTGAGTTAATTTATTATGTTAGAGAATTGCATCTTTGTACATCGCGAACATTAGGACGACATTTGTGGTACGTGCTCCTGGTTTAACCGCCTAGTGGTCTTTCGGCCAACCAATCCTCTACCTGATGTGTCCCTAGCCCCTGGATGCTCACATTATCTGCTACAATAAATCTCAATGTGTCCTTAGCCCCTGGAGACAGTCTCTATGAGTTGCGAGCACAAGGGTAAGACTATGTGTTTTCATACTGTTTTGGTAAATTTCTACCTGATAATAATTTTAGGAGTTGAGTTATAGCGATCTATCAACTAGTCAAAAACTAATTTACGAATGTAAAAGCGAAAGAAACAGGAAAGGTGACACGAGAAAATGGTGACGCGGAAACCCAAATCGGGAAAAACCGCGGGGGGAGGCAGAATCCCACCAAAGGCACTAGAACGATTCGTTTGTGGAGTAGAGATAAAAATGGACATAGAATGAGTCCATTAGAATGAGTAGGATAGTTGTAGGTACTGTGTATATCCCCTCCTTTTGTAGAGCTTCCTTCTGCGCTCCCCCAAGAACAGCAACCATCTTGACCCGATTCAGACGTCTTCTGGGATTGTTATTCCGAACGGTCCATACTGAAGCACTTCGCTAATTTTGTTGCTGATGCTGTAAATCAGTTGTATCAGTAATGTTTTCTTTTTTGAAACAATAGATAATGCAGGTCTTGGATTTGCTGTTAATTTTCCCAATAGAAGACGGTGACCCGGAAATCCACGAAATACTTCAAGGCGCTGGAGACCTCAAAGCTAAATACCTTGCCCCCATATCTGAACTCCTTTCTGCAGCACTTGTAAGTCGTAACACAGTTCTTCATCTAATCAAACTCAATACTTCAAATAACATGCCGGAAAAGACCCTCCAAGTGATAGTTTGGTGGCGAAAGCAACGTATCACTCCCAATATGATAATTCTCAGCAGAACTCAATATTCAATACATCAAGAGTGTCACAGCCCGTCAGACATTCAGCGAGTAATCCACGAAAGCAATGTTGATCGACTAGAGAAAAGCAGAAGCAGCCTCAGGGTGGTATAACAACATTTCATCCCATATCAGTTTCCTTATCTTATCCACCCCAACATCGGCATCCACGTCAACCTGACACGGAAATGGAGCAGGCTGCCTCTTGAATTGATCGTTCATAGCGTACATGTACGGGTGTTGCAGTGCCTCTGCTGCCGTAATCCTTTTGTTCGGATTAAACTCCAGCATTCTACTTAGCAGGTCCAACCCAACACGGTCTGCATCTGGAAACAATGACTTAAAGTCGAACCCTGGTGTATAAGGCGATGATTTGAGTAGGTGTCGTATCTCCAAATTAGTGATGAACCCCAGATTTGACTCTTTTTGTGTCCCCAGAATATCGATGATTGCAATCAGTTGATCCAGCGAGTTGACTCCCGGGAAAAGTGGCTTTTGGCCCAGTAATTCAGCAAAGATGCAACCCACAGACCAGACGTCTATAGACGGTCCGTAGGTGTCACATTGAAGGAGCAGCTCTGGTGCTCTGTACCACCGAGTTACGATGTAGTCTGTAGCAGCCAGGGTCTGGGGTGTGCCTTTGGTGGTTGTCGCTAGCCCAAAATCGCATATCTTCAGGTCACACTTGGCGTTCACTAGCAGATTATCCGGCTTCAAATCCCGATGAATAATGTTGGAAGAGTGTAGATAGTTCAGACCATTGAGCAACTGCATCATAAAATTTCATACAAACTGAATTAGAAACGAGTTAAATAGCACCACAGCTTTTTGCCATTACCTAGGCATAATGTTTTTGTCTTATCTTTACTATTTGACCGTTTTAAGTTTAAGACGGAATATGTGCAATTATGCTCTATAATTAGAAACTAGTAAGTTAATTTTTTTTAGTACTACTGTATTACAGAATTTCGGAAGTAATCAAAGAATTCCGGGCAAAAAATAGAACATAATAAAAGAAAGTTGATTTGACGTACCTGAAACATAAAATACTTGATGAGGAAATCCGACAATGGTAGAGAAGGGTGAATGAGGCTGCCAAGATCGCGATCCATAAGCTCGAAAACCATGTAGACGTCCTCGCACTTAGCTGAAGGAACCATAACATCTTTCAAAGAAATAACATTGCTATGGCGAACATGACGCAAGATTCTCAACTCCCTCAAGGCCTTCAACGCTTCCTCGGAATTGTCAAGAACATTAATTTTCTTAATCGCAACTTTCTCGTTGGTGACGGTATTAACAGAAGAACAAACAACTCCGTAGGCTCCCCTGCCTATCGGGTCTATAGGCATGTACATAGGTTCGACCTCAAATAATTCGTCCCAAATTTTAAAAAACCTATGCCTCCCGTCGTTGTCGTGAGTGTTGCGAAAATTGCTGTTTATCACACCAACATTATTACGTTGAATCATCATCATTGTTGTCTTGAATAATAATATAGGGTTAATAGTATTGTTAAATATTTTTGTGGTGAAAAGGAAATAAGAATGATTTTGTAAGGAAATATTTATGTGTTCATCTATATATATACTCACAATTCCTAGAAAAGAAAGGAGTTTTAGTACATAACTAATTGACTACTGGAGTACTAGTCTACTACTGCGTATGATTATTTAAGGAAAGTTTTCTATTTTTTTTAAACAAAAATTAGTTTTAGGTAATAAACTTTACTTGGTAATTAAGTTGAAATTTACTTAGTAAATTGATATTTATTGATATTTTATACAGCCTATACATAGTTTCTCTAGAAATTTCAGAAAAAAAAAATTGAAAGGGTGATAATTGTTCCTTGACTATGGATAGACTAGAATGTAGATTTGGCAGACGGGTCAACCGGTCATATTCCTTCGGGTTTTGGGTGTTTTTCGGGTGTGTTTGTTGGGTTACTTTCGGGTCGATCGGTCAAACGGGTGGGTTATTTCGGGTCTGGGTCATTTTTCCGTCAATGATCAAGAGTGAAAAAAGTATATTTAGTGTTAAATATCTACAAATAATACCGAGGATTAAGTATACTTTTAAATTAGTCATTTCAAGTTTTCTTTGCTCAATTACAGTTATGTTTTGTCGGGTCAATTTTGGGTCAAGTGGTTTCGAAACGGGTCATTTAGATCGGGTAGCTCTAGGCCAACAAAGCTCGTATCGATTCGGGTTTCGAGCTACAATCGAAGGGTTGTAGTTCAGGTCAGTCTTTTCGGGACGGGTTTATTTTGATAGATAAATCTTCTCAACCAAAACCTTAAGGTGATGGTTGAGGCCCATATATTATAGTTATATTCTATTATGCCCCTCACTCGAAGGCCATTGGGCTTGAAGAGTGGTTGGTTAGCGCACAGGCCCCATACCATGTGCCGGGTTTTTCCACTTTGTGAGGTTGTGAGATATTGGGGGCTGCCAGGGTTTGAACCAGTGACCTTCGGTCACTCTGGCTCTGATACCAAGATAATAGAACCTTAAGGTTTTGGTTGAGATGGGTCATTTATCATGTTTTACCATGCCTAATAGACTGTTTCGAACAGCCAAACGAGAAGACGTTGACGGGTTCCGACAACTAATAGAGGAATAGCAATATATAAAGCTTAAGAGGATTATTTCATTAACAAGAATGTAAATCTTTAACGTAGCTCTTGATACATAATAACTTGCAAACTGTTAAAAAAATGTAAATCTAACAATTATTTTATCAAAAAAAGTACAGCAACATTACAAGACATACAAAAAGAATGATCAGATGTTACAAACAATTCAATTCAATGATTTTCTTTCAAAATTATAGACGAAGCGATAACTTATCAATGCCGGTTGATAGTGCCACATGATCGTCTAATCTCGCCCTGCTTTCCAGTAAGAACACCAATTCTTCCCATCTTAATCATAGCTTTACCAAATTTATAGAGGAAGAAACCGCCATTACTGTAAGCAAGCTTCTTAACAATGCTGTTAGTTAGAGGTGAATTTGCTATATTGACATCGATCTCAAGAACTCCTCTGTTTGCTACTAATTGTTTGTAATACCCATTGTCCATCCTATAGTAACTCTTTGGTGTTTGATCCAAGAATGTCGCTCTGTTGGTCTTACCATTTCGCGGGCATTGGTTCTTTAGGGTATTTAGCAATGCCGGGTTCATTCTTGGGTCGGGTTTACCGGTGCTGTAGAAATTGTATAGACGATCTTGGAACTTGTCACAGTGTACCTTTCCAACCGTATGTCCTCCTGCGATACAATAATAAATTCGAAAGAAAAAAGTTTAAATTTTGAATTTTTTTGGTACTGTCGGGTTTCAAACTCAAGTCATGAGTATTACCCTTTATTAATGACGGAAAATTAAGGTGACATTTGTCACAGCGTACCTAGAAGAACGACGAAGTCTTCTTTACTTAGTCCTCTCGAGTTAAAGAGATGAACAACTTGTTGCACTGGCATGTTCACTGAAGGAAGGTTTTTAAGGGCTTCACTCTGGCTCGAAACCCAGCCGTCTCGTCTCCCTGTCTCTGCATCATACCATTTTCCTCCATACTGTTTCCATGAAAACAATAATGGAATTCGTACATAAACATTAGACAACTAGTAATAAAAAATGCACAACTTTTTATGACTTTACCGGCTAAACTAGTTGACATTAGCTTTGTTCAATATATGTGAGGTACATTTTAATTAAATGTATGGACTTGACTTGAACAAGGTTGTATATCGAGCATTGCTTACCAAAGCGACAGAAGATCTAGCCGCGAGAATAAGTATATCAGAACATGATACAACTCCGGGACAAACACTTTCGAGAACATCCTTTGCAGTATCTACAACTTCAAACCCACCAAGGCTTAGATTCGGTTTTGCTGTTTTCTCTGTTTTTGGGCCGTCAAGTAAAACCGATGCATCACATCCCTACACACAAAAACCAATGTCATTCAACACGATAACTTAGAGTCGACAAAAAATATGATAGATTTTTAATCAAAACATAAAACACATCGAGTTTACTTACCCTGACGATACAATCATGGAACTGTAACCGAATCAAATGACCCACAGTGTTAGGATCTTTTGACGCATAGGCCTTAACTACGTCGAAAACTATCTCCTCAACATTATGCTTCCCACATTTTCCTCTATAGTAGCCAACCTTCAAATTCCCATAACATTGGCTAACAAGGGTCATTAGAATTATACCTAAGGCGAAAATCGACGAAGATGAACTAACCTTCATCTTGTATTTGTTGTTAAGAGTTCTTAGATAAATTTGTTTAAGTAATTGGTGTGTGTTGTTAATGTTTATGAGCTTATGAGAATGGTGTGACATTCTCCTGTTATTTATATTCTTAATAACTAAAATTAAATTTCAATGGAATTATTTTGAGTGAGTTTAAAGTTAAATTTTTACTTTTACTTTTTAGTGTTTCAATTTTGTTGGGGACTCTTATATTGCTCGAATATTAACTTTCAATGTGGGAGCTCGAAAGTCTCTTATAATTATTGGACTCTCTAAAATTGCTCGAAAACTTCCTGTTTTAATTATATAGAATGATGAAGGTTTGTCCTCATGTCGTGAAAACATGACTTTAACAATTAAGCTTAGTAGTTTTAATATATGCTTTATTAACACGCGTTAGAAAAACTGTATGAAGTACTCACTTCGTCGTGACAAATAATTATTATTTATTGTTTTTGGCACAAATTTCAATGAAATGAGAGATGACAATGTGAAGGCATGGTTAACTGGATAATTAGCCTGAGTGCAATGCGAATCACGTATTCTATACAGTTGCTTACGGAAATACATGACACACGGTCAATGAGTACAAATCACAAATATATAATGGCGTATTCATAGCGAATTCGATAACCATGTGCGAGATTGATCGATCATGGTATAATATTGTTATTGTATCACACATACGTGACCACGTCCTTCTTAACAAAACCTTACAAAAGTTAGAAAATAAAAAAATATTGAGTAATACACATCAAAATAAAAGTAAATTACAATTTCCCAAGATAGAAAAACATAACTTCTATGTTTAATCAACCTAAAAAAGATTAAACATTTCCAAGAAAAACCCTCGGCAAAGCAGCCAAAGTAGTGTCAACCACCAACGACCAAATGTCCATTACTAACTTCATGTTTTTGAAAAAGTACGTAGTTTCGTAGTGTTGCAATTGCAGGTTGCGGTGGCGTCTTATTGGAAGACGGGGGTAGTGGTTGATGAGGTTGCTGCCTTAACTACACCGGCGATTTTCATAATTTGAAGTTCACAAATTCTATGGTAGTCTTGCGCGACAGTCTCAGGTGCGACCAGTAGAGAAACGACTTTTTTTTTTACAAATAGTGACCACTTTTGGTTAAATAGAGACCGCTTTTTATACTTAAATATATATACTATACTACCACTAGCATATGTCCTTTTTCAACCAAAAACTTACAACAATAAAAATAAATAACTATTAACTAATACAAATCAAAATAATGAAAATAAATTACAATTCATCGAGAAAGAAAAAGCATGACTTCATATTTAATCAACCTAAAAAAAGATTAAGCAAAACTCATTTGATTTCTCGTGACGGGGACCCTTCTCCCTACTTGGTGCCGGTCTATCACGTTATGCTCAGGATATATGCGAGAGCGTGTGCGATTCAAGGGCTACGCACCACAATAAGATATAGTAAAGTGTTCCGCCTTTCTCCGATCAGGGAACTTTCATTAAGACAAAAAATGTCCAACTGGACCATCACCTGTCAAATCATTGGGGCATTCATAAACGGTTCGGTTTTTCAATTAACTACTGGGTAAGAATCCGGCTCCCAAAACCGAACCATTAACCTTCTTAAATCACAAATTCTTCTCAATTAAGAGGGATAATATCCGTCTTAACCTTAACACGAGTCAAATACAAACTAAATCACCCCACTTATTGCCTAGGAAATATCAAAAGTTTTGTCTTTTTTAACAAGTCATACTCCTTCCGTCCCGGTCAATTGTTGTCCTTTCATTTTGGCACAAAGATCGGAGAAATAATAGGGGATCATTTATGTTTATACTTAGTTGATGATAAGTGGACAATAGTCCCATTGGGGTATCTAATTACTCATTAGAAAACCTTTCAAATATAGAAAGAACAACAATTGACTGAGACACCTAAACAAAAAATAAGACAACAATTAATTGGGACGGAGAGAGTAGTATTTTACTTATCATACGCTTAAGACGGATAGTAGACTTACTTACGGTTCTTAAATAGTCAAGCACTTAAGCCATAAAAATTTTGGACCCGTTTTTACAAACGGGCTATTTCATCCAAATGTGAAAGACTCACTGCCGCCATTTCCCTCGAAATCCAGAATTTCCCGCCAAAAATTGCGATGATATTCTTCATTCGCTGACGATAATATCTGGAAAATCAGTAATCACTGTAAGTTCATCATATTCTCTCCGCTATTTCTCTCACTTTTATGTAATTTACAATCGTTTATTCCTCTAGTTTCGAAACCCTAATTTTTCAATTTTCCTATGTTAGAACTGTTATAATTTACTTTTTGGTTGGCTGTTATGTTAAATTTAACTAAGCTCGTCTATTTTTCTATTTATTTATGTTGATTTATATAATTTTGCTATCAATTTGCTTGATTCGTGAAAGTTAGAAGCCTTATTAAGTTGTTATGGATGCTTGAAGTCATGTGTGATGATTGCGTTGATGTTTCGTAAAATTGCGATTTGAAGGTTGTGGTGCGGCCTTATTGGAATCGGAAATTCGAAGTTAGGGCTAAACACGGGTCGGAATTTTAGTGATATGACCTTATACAAAGCTAGAATTGATAGATGAACCATCTCAACCAAAACCTTGAACACGTGACCTTCGGTCACATTGGCTCTGATACCATGATAGATCAACCATCTCAACCAAAGCCTTGAACACGTGACCTTCGGTCACATTGGCTCTGATACCATGATAGATGAACCATTCCAACCAAAACCTTAAGGTGATGGTTGAAGCCAATATATTCTAGTTATATTCTATTAAGAACGACTCGGTAAATTAAGTGATATGACCTTATTCAAAGCTAGAACGACTCGGTAAATTAAGTGATATGACCTCGATATTAAGGGACACACAATCACTAGAAAAGCCTAAGTATAGATTTACCACTTCAAGAACAAACATGAACAAATTGGATTGTTCTACATCAGAATTTTACACAGAGAGGAGGTGAGGAAATAGAGTGGAGATGGGAGGTACAGACTCGGAGGTCGTATTACCTAAATGGGCGTCAGAGGCGTGCATGATGGGCATCGATGAAGCTGGAAGAGGACCTGTTCTAGGTTTTACCTCGTTTCTTATTTTTCTCCCATCATCAGGTTGTTGCTATTTTTTCGATTTCAATTTCATTTAGTGTTAATTCATTAATCTGTGTTCAGGACCGATGGTGTATGGCTGCCTGTATTGTGCTGTCTCTTTCCAGAAAACGCTTGCCTCCTTGGAGTTTGCAGGTCTCCTCCTTTTTCAATGTTGTTTTTTCTTTGTAGGAAATTCAATTGAATCATTGATGTTGCTTAATTACTTATAGGCGCGATTTATTGATTTTATTGGTGAAAATTGAAATGCCCTTCAATATTTGCGTCTTTTTGTGGTGATGTTTTTTCATCTAGTCTGTGATTTGTAAAATTCTTCCTACAATATATTTCACGGACTCTGGAGAAGTCTTCTAATGCTGCTATCAGCCTAGCAGTCATGCTGATTGTTCAAACATGAATTTTTGTAAGCAGCTTTTACCCCTTAATGTGATAGACTTATAATGAAGGTTGGTTTCTGCGGATCCAATCGCTCATTGTTCAAATATTCTTGTTCAGTTCTTACTCTGGACGTTATAGGCTTCTTCTAGGGAAAGTAGGGAAAATGTAAGTAGTCATATTAAGTGATGGAGGGACTATTGTCATAGTGGGGTCTCATTCGTCTCAAGACCCCCAAAGTTTCGCCAATTTCGTTATCTTATCATATAAAGTGCAAGTGTACGTAAATATTTATACTGATTTTACTGTATAAGACCCAACTAATATTATTGTTGGTCCTTGAATTTGATAATTCAGACCTCACTTACTAAATTTTGTAGATATGCCACTGGTCACATTATCTTGATGGTGGTTGGCAGATGTGAAAGTGTTTAACTACACTGTGTTTAAGCATGTAATCTATCTGATCTGAAGTGGAACATTTTACGCATTGGCTATACAAGGACAAGTATCCTTTCTAGTGTGATCTACTTTCTCTGAGATTTTTGAAGACGTGGTTGAAAATTGTCCCGTTGATTCGTAATTTTATTAGGGTTATTCAAAAGCTTGGTTATAAAAGAAGCAAGGTGTACATAGGTAGAGAGAGCCGGTGAAGACAAGATACAAATGCCGAATTGTGTGGTGGTGAAGGTGCCGAATAGTATGCCTCGATAAGTCCCTTATGCAAAAGGTGCACCTTAGGCGTTTAGTGCTTAATGTGCTTTGCACTTCGGCGCTTTTAAACCAAGTTTAACAGTAATTTGGTTTGTTCTATTTTTTGTAATGTGCCCCTTTAGCTTATCTACCGTACCATGAATTTTAACTGGTAATATGTCTGACGTGCTTTACTGCTTATAACCTTTCATTATAGGTATCTGTATGAAGGTTTTCCGATCTTTATTTCTACTTTATTAAATCCACCTTTATTCAAAATGTCCAACCTTTATTTGGAATAGAGAAAAAACTTTTTTATGTGACTGCTTATACATTCTCTTACCTGATAGTTGTTAGTACCATACAGTACATTTTCTTGGTTTGCTGTGGTATGGGTCCTCTGCCGTGTGTATATTGTCATAACGCATGCTCATTGTCTTGGTTGTTGAAAGATGTGAAAGCTATTAGTGTAGAAGTCTCCTACTCTTCTTAGTCCTTGATAATCTCCTATCCCAGATCCATATTCACAGGTTCCATTGGTTGACCCTCTTTCCCGGCCTTCATTGTTGTGCAGATTCAAAAACTCTCAAGGAAGAGAAAAGGGAGGAATTGTTTGAAGCACTGAAAGCTAATGACTCTATTGGATGGGCTGTCGATGTAATAGATCCCCGGGAACTATCAGCAAAAATGCTGAAGAAGTAAGCCATGAGTTTGAATTATCTTTTTCTTTTATTCAGTATTTTCAAATGTGACTTGTGACATGAACTTTTATTGTCTCTAAAACGCTGAATCTCTGGCAGGAATAAGATAAACCTCAATGAAATATCACATGACTCAGCAATTGGCCTTGTTACTACTGTGCTTAGTATGGGAGTACTCCTGACACAGGTATGTCAAACTTATTTTCCGAGATCGTTTCTTAAAAGGGCATATAGACGTGAAAATTTTGAGACTGATATTATTATGAAAACGTTTATATAAAATTATGGCAATAGGGGCGTCGGGAATCAGACTAGTAGCCAGTTGACAATTGACATACATTACCACAAATTACAAACAAGAGCTTAGTCCAAAACCCGAGATAGATGCCATAGGTTTAATAATCAAGATTTGGAGTTAATGTAACTTCTCATTTGAGATCCTCCTTTAACTAAAAGGTACTTGGTGTATAATTGTACAATTATTTATATTGGAATGTTACCTTAGGAAAGCAATGTTGGATTTAGATTTGGAGTTGGTTGTGTTCCCATGATCTTATCATGATGCAACTATACTTTGCAAATTATTTGTGTGGGATGGTTAAAACCTCCAATTATAACATTTAATTTAGTTTGTGCTGCTGAAAACAGGAGTAACTACTTTGTTGCTCTAATAATTCCATTCAATCAGCTCTTGGGTGCAATATTAGCGTATAGTAGTCACTACTATTATTATTTCCATTGTTCCACGTTTCTTTACTGTGTTTACATTCCTCAATTTTTTTTTGGGAAGTGTAACGAATCAACTGCTTCATGACCCATAAACTTTAAGATTACGATGACAGGTTCTTGGAACCTGATTTGACCATGATCCATAACTAAATATATGTTCTACATCATGATTGTTATGCAGCAGGTGCATATCTGTACCTTCTCCCAGAGTTACATGGGTGAAATGATTTCCTTTTGTAGGTTTATGTAGATACAGTTGGTGATCCTGAAAAGTATCAAACCAAATTGTCTGAAAGGTTTCCTTCCATCAAATTTGTGGTCGCCAAGAAAGCAGACAGTCTTTACCCTGTTGTTAGTGGAGCCAGCATTGTAGCAAAGGTAGTTGCGTGTCTGCTCATACTTTTCAACTAGTTAGACTGGAGATGATCGTTACAACTTTTATTTTATTTCTGAATGACTAGGTTACCAGGGATCGAGCTTTGCGTAGCTGGACCTTTGATGAGTCAGCCGAAAATATGCACAGGAATTTTGGTTCTGGGTATCCTGGAGGTATAGTGCTAAAGCTTTTCACCGTAAGCACTCTTGGTTGAGCTTTTTTATGTTTTGAGTAATTAGTTGTGCTAACGTGCAGATCCTGAGACGAAGGCATGGCTGGAGCATCATAAACAGTCTGTTTTTGGATTCCCGACACTGGTGCGATTCAGCTGGGGCACTTGCACGTCATACTTCAAGGACGGAGTCAAAGTAATATGGTTAGTCCAAATGAAATTTTTCAAGTGGTGGATTGCTTGCCTTGTTTCAATTTTGAAAAGAAACCAAAAGCTTCCTTGCACAATGAATAGTTTAGGGTCATCATTATCTGGTCATGTGATATTTTTCAGAAAATTTTTCAAGATATGTAATTTTTCAAATAGCATCTAACTTAGCAGAAATTACATATCTGCTAACGTGCAGATCCTGAGACGAAGGCATGGCTGGAGCATCATAAACAGTCTGTTTTTGGATTCCCGACACTGGTCATGTGATTGATATCTGCTCCAGCCATGAAATTTTTCAGATAATTTTTCAAGTGACGGAGTCTTCTTTAATGTTAAGTAGTGGTCATTTTATGAAATTCTAGTTGCAATTTTCATTATAGGTCATCATTAACCAGCCTCTAACGCATAGGTAAGGTTGCATACACGTGACCTCCCCTTTCCCTGCCATTTGGGGGAGCCCTTGAGGCAATGGGGTCTCGATCTAGAATTAGTTTGACTGGGAATTAAGTTTATGTCTATATAAGCTACATAGCAGAAGCTAAACTAGTTTAGCTGTTATATACACGGTAAAATCAACTTGGCCATGATGCTGTGTAATAGTTCTGCAGTATTCACTAAGTAAAGATCGCTGCATTTTGAGCAGGGACTCTGATGATGCCTTGGATGAGAATGGTGTAGCTAACAAAAATGGTAAGCGGCAGCTCAAACTAAGCAGTCTTGGTTTCACAGGAAGCAAGAAGAATAGCGAGGAGATTGAGTCCAGTGGAAAAGGTCGCTGCAAATTTTTCCAGACTCGCAAGCTTGAACAACTAACACAATTCTAATATATGTAGGTATGACATCCAACATTCTTACTAACAGCTTTTACAAAATTCTCTTGGTCTGAAAAGCTGTTTTGCATTACTGGCTTACTGCTGTGTAAGATTACTATACTATTGACTGTCTGATAATATCGGTTTGTTACTCTTTGATTGAGACTACCAGATATGTAATTTCTGCTAAGTTAAATGCTATTTGAAGTCCTGTTAACCTAAAATGCTACTCAGGAGCCAAGAACATAAATCAGGACTAATGATAGTAGGTAGTATTATTATGCAATAGTTGAGCAGTTATGCAAGTTGTCAGGTCATTATTTAAATGGTATTCGGTCCACCTCACTTTTGAGAGCTACCGCTAATGATAAAAAATGGTTGTCCATAATGACTGATTAACTACCATAAAATCCCTGGCTAAAAGGAAATGCATGATGGGCGGAGCTTTTGCCTTTGTTTGTTTGCTGTTTATTCAGGCAGTGTCAAAATGATCGCTGATTTACCAACTATGCCGGTGCTTTTGACATTTGCCATATTCCCGCCAATTGGTGAATGAGAGTAGCTGTCTTACGGAGATTTTAATTCACGCTCTTGCTGAAAATGTTAACTGTGATGTGTGCAAGTGAAGTAGCACAATACTGGCCTCTAGTGTCTCTATTTCGAGCATATGATAATGTAACTGTAAGTCTGTAACTATAAAGGTTATGGTAGGAGTGTTGGACTAGCGAGGTTTTTAGATAAATATGTGCTTTTTTTAGATAGTATGGTTTGAAATTGTGAAAGTTCACCCGTGTAACTTAAAACTGAATCTTGGCCTGTTCTTTTACACATTTACATTCCCAACTTTTTTATGTCTATATTTACTGTTTATACAACCCTAAGTCCCCGATACACAGCATATGCTGAATTGTGGATAACAATCCAATTTTAGCATTATTTTTCCTGCCATAAGGTAAATAGATTAGTATCACAAAATAGAAATAGAGTTTATTTATAAAACAACAATAAAAAATGGGTTTCGTTGGATTGAACTTTTCACATAAGAACCCTATTGACTTACCAAACGCCAATTACAAATTTACAATCATAGCAAAGCTGCAATTCTTTTAACATGTATATATCCAATGCTGTTCTCTTTTCTTGACGTGAAGCTGGCTTTTCTGTTTCAAGCCCAGACGTGCAAGGAGACACAGAGAGAGAGATAGACGGCTACTATTAGCAAGCTGAAGTTGCAGGAGGGACTGTTGACGGCCGCTCCCTTATGGTGGTGACTATGAAGAGTATTTGCAGTACCAGCTCCATTGAGAGGTCTTCCTGGTTGTGTGCTGTATGATGATTCACCATTTCCATCCCCGTTGCCGCCGCTGCCACCACCACCTTCACCACCACCATGGCCAGTTCTGGTACTTTGCACTAGCCCATCTCCTGTATGTTTGAATCAAGGATTGTTCTTATTAACTATTGAACTAAAAGCTTGCTATTATGGCCTATCTCGTGCATCTCATTTTATTTTTAAATAGCTTCAGCTCGATTTATTATTTTTAAAGCTGCCATTTGAGTATGAGTAACATTACAGAAGCGCACAAAGATTACGACAAACCAGGTGTGGTGCTTATTCAAGTCTATTTTTTCCAAGTCCAAGCTTTCAGGTTAAAGCTCTTGCATATAGACTTGCAGTAGGCACCTGATCAGCTAGCTACTGCTTATGCATAGACTTCTCAACTTGTGTTTCTAGGTAAATAGCCAAAACCAAATATTGGATATGAAATCGACCCAATTTGAAAACTCGAGTTAACACCTAAATAGATTGACACTGAATGTGACCCGAACCCTAAGGAATTCAATTAAACATTGGTAGACCTAGTTTTGACCTGATCTGAGTAACCCAACTCGGTACGACAGGATCCAAGAATGAGCTGATATGATTTGTTTAGAAATAACTAATTTGAATATTGGATAGATTGGTTCGACATAGCCTTTAACAGTTGGACCTCATCCGAATTGATACGTACTTGGGAGTAAACTGATGTGACCGTACTCGACTCTAATGATGCATTTGCCAAGTCTAAATGATAGTTTAGCACTGCCCAATTATAGAAGCATTGCAGTTTGTGCGTTTTACGACAGTCAAACGAACTACTCGTATATGATGTGAAAATGTGAATATGGATACATAATTACCTGAAACCGCGCTTGTATCAGAAGTAGTAGAAGATGTCAAAAGCATGACAGAGAAGAAGAATAAGAAGAAAGCAGGCTTATAGATCACCATAACAACCACTGCAATAGAATATAAGCTTCAGTTGTGCTAGTATTCTTGATTTATGTGGGATGTGGCTTTACAAATGTGTGGATAAGAAGAGCAAAAGAAAACAAGGTAGGAAGATGCACTAATAGAAAGTGTAAAGTATACTACTTAGGTTGGTTCTTGTCTGTCTTTTAGCTTTCTTCTTACTTGGAATTTGGGAATCAGTCAATTCACTATAAACATAATCCTCAATGAATGAAGACAACCCCCTGTATAACACTGCTTTATGTTGTATTCTGTCAAGAAATAACTTTCCTGTATTGTCAGTTTCTCGGTTATGTTTTATACTTGTATTCGTATTTTGTTACTGTTGTCCGCTAATTGGTAAAATCATGAAAGTGATAATTTCATTAAGGAATTCTCGCTTGGGAACCTAACAAGCTTGTGATCTCTCACAAACCTCTCTCTCATTCTCTCAGTTACAATTATATTAATAGAAGACTGATATTTTTCGTCACTTTAAAAAAAACTTCTCACAAGCTGCAACTGGAAGAGCAAGTGAGGGAGGGGTTGTGAGAGGTCTTTTTTCAAAAGATGATTACAAACGAGACTTTTATTGTTAAAAGTATATGGGAGGAAACGGGAGTGGGGAAAAATATGGTAGAGAGATTTTACCGAGGCTGACAAGTGGAAAAAAATCCCAACATTTTTAGTGAACTTTATTTGATATTTGCCCGAGGTGATTCCTCATTATCCTCCAAAATCCGTCATTCAAACATTGAGTTAAGAATCGCTTAGATGCGATTGAGGAGGGAAGAGAGGAAGTCAGACGTAATAACTAACAAGGCATTTATGTTAAATCTTGATTTTAATTTAACTTGTAGGGAAACAAATTGATCGCCCCATTTAGCTTCCTTCTCTCTCTCCAACACGACTTGTGAACCAAACAAGGAAATTATCGTTCCTTGCGTCAAAATCGCTTCATCCAGAAAGGAGGTTCTCTAACAACTGACTCGAACGATCTAACAATCTACCAATCACATCGCATTTCCTTCACCAAGATGCTATACACGCCTCAGCTCACTGGAGTCGAGACAAATTCATTTATCCTGAGAAATTATATACCATAATGAACAAGAAAAAAAATAAGATCTGAAGGATAATTCTGCATTTTCACCCTTCAAAATTACACTAATTCCCCAAGGAGACGGACCTACCCATAATTACCATACGATGTTAAATGCGCATATTCGAATATGAGTATATAATTCGGTCTCACAGTGATACTGTTTCATACAATACTTTTTGGAACAACATTGTACATTGACAGAAGTAGGGCACAACCAACCATTCTGAAACAAATACCAGTATGCCAAAGCAAAAGAAAAGCTAACCGTTACGATCCGGTATCATTCTTCATTCACAAAATAAAAAAGGTTCAAGATCTCTTTTCCCAGTACCTTATAGTTCTGTACAACAAAGGTGAGAATCAGGGAACTGCAACTTTGCACTCTATTTATCTCGTGTGTTAACACTTAAAACCTCGGCAGGCTATTAACCACACTATGATGATGAATGCTAGAATAGAGCCTCCAACAATCAACTTCAACTGAAAGTTCTGAAACCACATTTTTCGTCGCAGTTGCCTGCCTTGCCTCTGGAAACTATCAGCCTGTTTTTTTTACAAACAAAATGGAATGAGACTAATTTAAAGAAAACGTCAACAAGAAACAAGATGACAAATACTGGAAGGTAACAACTAACAACACATTACCTGAAATTGAAGATTTTCGGTTTTGTCTACCAGGAGTTCAATCTTTTCCCCTCGATCCAAAACCTGCAGGCCGCAGAATCCGTAGGAAAGACAAACATTATAGAAGATATTTGATTAAGAAGAATGAGAGAGCTGATAGGGTAGTTGTACGGAAAGTGCAAAACAATTTCTAAATAGATAGGTACAGGTTACCTTACAAAATACAATTTCACATGGCCAAATGCCCAAATCAAGTCAAATCAGATCATTTATCTTCTCAATTCTTTTGTATCTTGTTGCACTAAGTATTATACCCTAAGAGCTATAAAGATAACCCACAATTTCATTTTTGCACTTTCTTGTTTGATTTAACATTAAGACCATCATGGTCTATCAGTGAAATTGAAATTGAGGTGCAAGGGCATGGTTCAAAAAGACAGCTAACAAAACAAAAGAAGATCAATAAGAAGCATCAATTAGAATCACCAATCATAATTTGACAAGCTTGAGGAGTCCATATCGCTCACACAAAGGCTCTTTGAGTGTAGGGAAGGCCACAATTAGCTACTTCATCCATCAGTTTACAAATATAGAAGGAACTTGCTTGCAAAGAAGTATTTTTTTTCTGAAAAATGCTGAGGGCCTACATAGGGAAGAAAATTCAGAGCTTCATACACCCTTCTGAATCTCCAATAAGACCTGAAAAGCAGGCCATCCTGGAAGTATGGCTATTTTGGATACATGATACACTTCCGGTCAGGCCAGATATATAGATTATGGTTATGTTCCGGGTGTAATTATCAGGTCAGCTTGGGTTGGATTGTAACTTGGTATGGCCCTTATGGGTCAGGCTCTTCCTTTCGAGTCGGGCAATTTGTGTTTTATTTGTTAATTTATCTGTCGTTTGATACAAAGATACCATCTCAGGTTATAAATTAGTCATCTCGGATCAATTATGGGAATTTCGGGTAAGGTCATTCTGGATCATATTAACATCAAGTCCCGTAAAGTTCAGCCCTAGTGAGGGTCAGCCTAGGTCAGTTTGACGTTCTAGTCATATTTGAGTTGTTTTGTCCATATCTAATTCGGGTCATGTAATTGCTAGTTCTCTAGTGGCTCATTTGGGTAATGCCAAAACAAATTAGCATCCTTTGGTCCTTTACCATATAACCAGGACGTAAATTCTCATATATCCAAGGCAAAAAATAATGTGTATTAAGTCATAGAAGTTCTGTCAGCCCCCATGGACTCCTCGTTATTCTGTCAGCCCCCATGAACTCAGACTCCATTTACGTAATCATAACAATGATTCTCAATTCAAGAGGCTTCACCTAGGAACACACATATACAATCTCAGGTGGTACTGTTTACAAGGATGAGCTGCATATTAAGATATGGCGTCTCGGGTGCGCTTAAGTTTTGATGCACTAGCCAAAACTGCCTTTATATGTCATCAATTAACAGAGAAATAAATACACATATTTTTTAAATAGGTTTATAGACAAGACTACTAGGTTTGGCTGTGCATATAATATACCACTCTTCCACAGCCTCACACATCATCTTGAAGCACTCAATTACTATGGCTTCCTATACTGCTAAGGATAGCCATGCATAGTACAAGATGGCACTCACTTAGTGTTGCAATTACGGTAAACATTTCATGTTAACATATTTGCAATACTGCTTAGTGTTGCAATTACGGCAAGTCAGCCACCACTGACCACTCACAAAAAGGCGAAGCTTCAACAGATGTAAGAAAAACATTTAACACATACACGAATGGAAAGCAAGTAGCTTAAAACCAGCAATATTTCCAAATTGAAATTTCTACCTTCAACCTTAACAAACACAGCGGATACTTTATACTCGATTGCACAAAACCTTGCTAAGTTTTGTATTGATAATGTAAATATATACATCTTACTCGATTCAAGAAAGCGGAAATTAACACAGAGAAGAATAAAACAATAACCTTTTCAATGTTGTCCATCATTATTCCTTTGACCTCCGAGATCTGAGCTTTCACCTTGGAAAGCCTGCTCATTTCTTCAGGGTGGTTCATGCAATAATGCATGTGCTCCTTAAGCTTAGGCCTACGAACAAGGAAAATGTACGTAACTTTAATACAGTAAAGGATAATAAGAGCGGCCTAGAAATGAGCAAGTGGGATATATTAACACCGTACACACCCAAATTCTCTGTCAAGATTGTATGCAATGCTGAAGCGGTCCTCAAACAAATCGTCATCAGAATCATTCTCATCAGCAAGTGGATGACCATCACCACTTTTAATGCTTCCGGCATACCTCTTATTAAAATCATCCTTCACCCGCTCAAGGAACACGTAAGGAAGACTCCTCCCAGCCGCTTCATCAGCAACGGCAAGAAATACTACAGAATACACAACACATTACTTACAGTCTTCCCGAATAAGATGTTGAAAATGACGTTAAACCCACACTACAAAGACGAGCAATTTACCGAAATCATTATCCTTGAGAAAGTTAAACGTGTGCCCGTCGCAAGTGTATGTATACTTGCTGCCAGACGATGGCAATTTCTGGAGACATTGGACAGCAATTGTGCTAAAGTTCCCAGAATATGAAGTGTGCTCAGCTAAAACCACGGTCCCCTTCGCGACAAAACTGTAAATCAATCCTCTCTGATTCATCTTTCAACACTCAACCCTCAAATCGCTCAAACCTCGAAAACAACCTAAGGAGCTCTGTATCACATAAACGACTAAATAATCAACTACTCAGAACGAAAACCCCCAAATCCAACTCAAAAACATTCGCTAATCGATATCAAACAATCTCAACTACAATAAGCTACTAATTCAACAGTCATAAACTAAATTAAACCGAAAATCAATAATTACCTAATCAATTGCCAAATCCAACTAAAAAACATTCATTAATCGTATATCAAATGACATCAACTAAAACAAGCTCCTAATTCAACAATTATCAATTAAATTAAACATAATTTGAATAATTACCTAATCAAATTGCAAAATCCAACTCAAAAACATTCACTAATCGGAAGTCAAATGATCTCAAGCTACACCAAGCTACGAATTCAACAATAATCAACTAAATTAAACAGTAAATCAACAATTAACCAATCAAATTAAGGTCAATCGAAAATCGCGTTGACAATCCCCAAATCAACAGTTTACAATCAAACAGTGAAAATCGTAACAAGTAATTAAGAATTCAATAAAAGTACCATACACAAGTTAGAAAATCAAGATCACTGAAAACCAAAAAATTCGATGAATCGATCAATTGCATGATGAAATTGATGAATTAAAGTAATGCGCATGAAGTAGTGGATTAAATTGATGAAATTAATTGTAAATAAAACGTGAATTAAGGAGTAATTGAGAAGATGAAGGAGATAGACATAGACAAACCTAGAAATTGCGAGGAAATAAGGAAATTGTGAGAGAGAAAGAAAAAGAAGAGATGAATGACGTGGGAGATGGTTGCTTTGTGAGTTAACTTCCTCGAGGACCACGAAGCTTGCTTGTGTAAATTGAATGGAATCATCACTAGACCTCCGCTTACTCTACTTGTCCAGATCGGTTAGGTCAAAGCTTGGTCAAAGTTCGCTCGGCTTGAGCTTAATAAGTTGAGTAAATGTTGGCTTGACTTGAAAAGCTCGCGAGCAGCTCCAGATTGTGTGATTAGATAAGATATTGTTTATATTTTATAAAATTATTTTATCATGATTATATCTTTGTATCACACATATCAAATGCCTCACTTATTTGCCAATATTTTTACATATAATCTTAGAGCTTTTTTTTTATCGAAAATATCGGAAGAAAAAAATTCAAAATAGTAACAATTATATATATGCATCCCCTATACCTAAAAGAGTAAGACATCTCTCATTTTTCCCACTCAATGCACAAACTATGTAGTGGGCCTATCGTATACGAGTATCATGTAATTTCATAAAAAGTTTTTTTTTTAAATTTGGGCGCACATCTTTTAAACCGGATTGTAAAACATCGACGACGTTTTAGGAAACATCGACGACGTTTTTCATAAAAAAGACGCTACTTGCCCTTATCCTTTCTCTCTCTAAACAAAAACTCTCTCAAATTCAAAACCCACAAACCCACTCACCTCACCCTCTCCCACACCGCCACCGCCACCACCGCCACCACTGCCACCACTCGGCCGCCGTCCCCCACCACCGTTACCTGCCGCCTCCCGCCGTCCACCCACCACCATTTTTTTTTTTTGTAGATCTAGTTATATTGTTCTAGTTTAATTTGTTAGAATTTGTTTGTTGTTAGTTAGTTTTTGTTTTAATTAAACTTGTAGTTATTAGGTT